>JAQFZU010001001.1:0-16709 GCA_034696185.1 Henia vesuviana | reverse complement strand
TAGTGAACCCAATAACTGAGACTATATGACCAGCTCTTGACCTTGAATTGCCTACCTGCTTTATCCATGCCATTACCTTAAGCAGGCAATGCAACGAGCTGAAGCAACTTATGTCGATGAGTGGTGAGCTACTCGCTACGGCAACTGCCAGAAGTCCTGATTTTTCTTAGTTTTCTGAAATCTGACGTGTCAAAAGAAAAGCACATTCTAATAGTGAAAAGCAATTTGATTTTCAAATGCTGCTGCTCTAAGACTTTGTGATTTTTTTCAATTAATAAACAGATATCTCTGTAACATCTGTTATTATATTGTAGGAATAAAGAATTCACTGTACCTTAGATCGATTAGGAGCTTCACTTTCCGACATCACTTATTTTAAGGTTAAACCAAATGTCAACTATCAAATGATATTTATACCAAGATGTTAACTAACTGCTGCCTAATTCCCGATAAGTGCTCCTCAGTCTGCACGCGCATAAAAAAAGATTTCTAAAAGGTGATACACTATGATTTACTTTTATATTAAATGCCATTGAAAAATCTGGTTTTGAAATATATCTAAAGTGGTCATATTGGCTCACAAGAGATGCTTCCTTACCTATGCCCTATTTAAACTGCTGTAAGTTTTACATTAAATTAAGCATTAGTACTATTTTCTAATCTAAGTTGTTTTATGCAACAGCCTAATTACTACTCCTTTTCTTTTTCATTGTTTCAAATATCCCGGTTTTAATAAAATAGTGGTATTTAAAAAACACTAATGAGTTTTTTAGTAAAAAAATAAGACATTTTAAAGTGGCCAGGTGGGAGAGCATTCCATACCTTCCCTAAGGCTTGAAAATATAAGTTAATGTGGTTAACCTGGTTTGCCCCACGTAGCCATTACAATGTCATTAGTACAAAGATTTCGTGGCAGAGTTACCCATGATCACGAGCAGGTGAAGCATAAAGTGTCAAGGACGTTGAGATGGTGTAAGGGCTCGGCAGACAACGAATCTCCAAACTATGCGTCCGAGTCTGAATTTCTTTATGTGTCATGTCACTACCACTGCTTAGTTGGCATGCAAACAACCAGTCACAATGTGTACAATCCAATGCTGAGATGGGGACCAGAGACAACCTGGTAAATGCCATGTGTTATGAAGATGCCTTAGACACAACCCAAATTACTGCAATGGAGCAAATAAAGAGAAAGATCATACCATTGCTAGAAAGCATGGTATATAATGAATTCTCAGCCTTGTGTCATGAGAGAGAACTCTGCCACGTTTTCAAGAAAAGAAGAGTGGTAAGTGCTGACTATGTAGGCTGGAAGGAGCCTCATAAACTCCGACCTACTACTTTCACTCTCTGACTCAGCCTTTGCCAGCATACTGGCACTTCAACCCCACCCACCATAATACACCCAAACCAAAGAAGCTTGGTATGAATAGAAAGGTGGGTTCATGTGCACTTAATTACATATGTGTGACAACATGTGGGCACCAAAGTCATTCAGCAAACACATTGAAAGTGATGCACATTAAGATTAACCTTGTTTAGTTTAATTTATTTTTACAAATTTTCATTTCAGTTGAAAAATGAAAAGAGTGTAAAATCCTCACTTTTAATTGTCAAATAAATATAATTTTTATTTAAATTTGAGAAAATTTAATTTTTATTATTTCCAGCTCTAAAAAAATTATTCTTTAAAAATTTCAGCACCATTAAACCCACAGCAGAAACAAAGTAAATGCATGCATAACCCAATGCATTGTCAACGACATAAGGGTCATAAACGCAGAACAGCTCCAAATGAACCTACCTTTCTATTTATACCATACAAAGAAGCACAATACCCAGAAATGAAAAATACAACCAGGACCCAAGATCCCATCAATAGCAAGGAAATGAAAAATGAAGAATTAAGAAAGAAGAGAGAAAAGATTATCTGTAAACCCTATTGATTCCACCAAGAAGCCTCTGATGTTTTAAAATGGGAGGCCTCGTGAAAACTAAGGTATAGAGGTTTTTTCCCCCATTACATACACAGAAAATCAGTCTTTTGAATTTGTTGTAACTTATTCCAGAAGTAAATATAAATTTGATGTTGAACATTAAAATGGCTTATAATTTTAGTTTGTTTGCTCACAAACAAAACAATACTTGTGGCCGCATGAATACCTTCATTGAAGACATTCATGCGAATGCGAATATTATGTTTTATCATCCATTATCATCATTATCATCCATTATCATCATTATCATCCATTACATCTATTATAAAATCTTGGATAAATCACCTTGCTTTAAAATAGATAAAATGAACAATGATTACTATAGAAACTATAAAAAATATAATTGTAAAGTTAAAAAATTTATTTTTGCTTGAACTATTTTGATGCGATAATTTAATATTAGCAATTATCAAAATCACTTTTGAAAGTTTTTATTTGCATTTTCAGACACATGAATTTTATCCAATGTAGAATTAAATCAAGTCTCTTATTGAAGAGTAATGAGAACTTCCGCTTTTTAGTCTCCATCCCGTCGATTCTCGAAGCAGTTCATCATTCACTATTGCACAATGATCAGCTCATTTTCTTTTCTTCTCTTTTCGCTTTACTCGGTTGTTATTGTATGTGGTAAGTACTTATCAGTATATTTTGTAAATGATTATATTAATATACTGTATTAGAGACAGCTACAGATAATCGCGATTATGGAAATTACGAATATAAATTAAGACATGCTCTCTACGGAATAAAGAAACCTATCGACTACGAACACCGACCGAGTTTATATTCCAACCAATCAACTTATGTTGAATTAGGCGTATCAATAATTTCAGTAGATGATTTTAATGCTGCTACTCACATTTTAACTGCAAATGTTTGGATTCGACTTGTATGCAAATTTCTTAATTGAAGAGTAATATTGAATTGATTTATGTGAAATATCGTTAATGATTGCAGCTTTGGTACGATTTTTCATTTTATTGGAAAGAAGAAGAATATGGTGGCATTAATGTACTCCGAATTCCTTCACAATACATTTGGTTGCCTGATATTTTATTAGAGAATAAGTAGCTAAAATTGCTTATTTGCATATTTATATTAAATTTAACTTTTTAAATTAATTTTAGTGCTGAAGCATCGCAGTCGAATTTGGGACATTTTCGGAGCAATGTACTCGCGTATCCAAATGGACACATTTTGTGGGTACCAAGCAGCAAATATTCGATCAGTTGTGCGGCTAATTTGCATAAATTTCCTTTTGATTCTCACATTTGTACTTTGACATTTCGTTCTTGGTCTATAGAAGGAAAAAATCTTAAGATTCAACCGTATGGTAACCAAAAAAATGCAAGAAACAATCTTTAACACAGAGGAGTCTCAGTTTTATTTATAATGATTAATTTAATAACAGATTGATTTGTCCGATTATTGGGCTCATAAGGAATGGGAAGTAAAAGATGCAAAAGAAACAATCGTGAATGAAGAAACCGATCAAGATGTGGCTATTTCTTTTGCGGTGTCTTTAGAAAGGTAATTTTTTATATATTTTTATAAATTAATGAATGTTATTTTGCATTCCCGTAGGCGATCATATTATTATGTTTTAACATGTGTTATTCCCATATTATTGTCGTGGTTTCTTATGTTGGTTCTTTTCTGGCTTCCATTATCAAATCCTCGTATTTTTCTTTCATCACTTACTGTCGTTTACTTGCAAATACTCATACTTCAATTACGCCGAATTATTCCGAATAATGGAAATATCGTACCAGTTATTGGTAAAAAATTTATGGAATTTTGTATTAATTAACTAACTGAAAGTAAAACACAAATTTTGTTTTGATTAGTGGTGATTTCTGGTCAATCGATCATTTTTGCTGCATTTTTACTCGTTTTCTCAGTCGTCTTAAAAGCTATGTCAAAAACGGAAGTTCCGCCGCGATTGCCGATTAGATTTAAAACTATACTGGAGAGATGGTTCAGTTATATGTTGTGTGTTCAACCAAAAAATATTACTGATGTAAGTTGTAATTATTTATGAAAGTGATTTTTTTGAAGAATTGATAAATTTAAAAAATAACTTAACAGTAATAGTTTTGTTTTTTAAAGGTCAATTCAGGTGTACAATTACTGAATAATAGCAATGTGGAATTAAACATCGATAAGGTCGATCAGAATGAAGTTTACTGCAATTGGCTATTGTTAATCAAAGTTTTAAACCGATTTATGTTTGTAATTTATTTGTTGTCATTTTTTACAATTTTCCTGATTACAGTTTTAATAAGTTAGATATGGACTTAAAGTTTGTTTCCCATTCAGCTATTTTGAAAATAATTATAAATAGTTAAAGTCCAAGGTCATATAGAAAAGGTTTAGTGGGCAAATTCCTGACATAGTCTCAATCAGGCCTTGATGATCATCTATTTTCTATCAAATTAGAAGAATTTTCTAAAATTCAAACATGCTCAATTAATTAATAACAATTTAAGATAAATCTATATTGCGAATGTGATGTAATATCTGTTTAACCGATTATGATTGAATAATAAAAATGTTTTAATCGAGTTATAAAACATTCAATTTTACATTGATCGAAAAATTTTATTCATGTCATAAGTTGCTAATAATGTTACTCACAAAATCTTAGGTTATTTGAATAATCTATCTTTTCAAGACTGATTTCGTGTCGTAACTATTACGAATCAAAACAATTTGAAATATAACATTTTTCCGCTAATTGGGTAATTCAATGAACAAGAAAAGAAACTACAGTGAACGTAAACCATTATGTTCATAATGTTCACCATATTAAAATATAGTTACGAATTTCTTCCAAAGTCATAATAAAATAAGATTCATAAAATTATTCTTCAACTAGAAAAGTATTCAATTTAATTAACTTACCTCTACAGAAGTAATTGGCAAATGAATCAGCGACTACTAGTTCAAGGTTACATTGGATTAGCCTATTGAATAATTTGTGTTCGCTCCGCTATTCTTCCATCCAAATTCATCGTTTTCGAGGCAACTATTAATCATTAAAAGCATTAAATCTGAAAAAATATTGGAAAAAAAAGTTATATTAAATTCTTTCAATAATTCTTTGATCACTATACTTTCCTTATTCCTTACTTCAGGATACAAATTATGGATGTTAATGCATCATGTAAATTAAATTATGTATAACTTTTATTAAGTGTTTCACATTTAAACAAAATGTAAATATTAAATACTAAATTAAATAAAAATAGAAAAAAACAGAAAATTGGATTTTTGACATTAAATATATATAAACAAAAATTTAAATTAGTTACAATTACTTTTCTTATTCACATATTAAATTAACAAAAGAAAAAATATGAAAAACTAAATCAATTTCATTTCCATTTTCATCTGTGACTTTTTCCTGAATCGTCAACCCATAAACGCCCGTATTTAGCAAGTACAATATCCAAATTACGAGTAACGATTAAAGACCTGTCTTTGGGTACTCGGTAATTTTCGCAAACTTTATCGCCATCATTAGTCCATATCGAACAATAAAGATCTCCGCATAGTGTTAATGCGCTATTAAGTGTCCTAACTTCTTTATGCAACTGAATACACTGTTTCGCCCCAACTCGTAGTTGGCACGTTGTACTTTTCGTATTTAAACTGGCTTTTGGGTTAGCACTAGCTTTTACTTCGACATTGGGACGTTCGAAAGTTAATCTCACATTAAGTTGTTTCGCAGTAGCGTTGGCTAAATGAACTTGATTATCGCAACTCTGAACGTCACCCATCGTAGAAGCTTCGTCTTGCAAAAGAGAACTGAAATGAATGGAGTGGTTTGTGTCAATTTTTTTAATTTAAATAGCTGTCGATACTATTGCCATCTATCGACGTCCAGTCATTTTCATAAATGTATGGAAATCTATATTTTATTATGTAAATTATTATAAAATTTTTTTTTATTTCTTTGTTATTTAAAACTAATTCCAACACTTTCACGCAATTAGGTTTAACAAATAATTAATAAAATCGCCATTGTAATTTGTAATTTATAAATATTAATAGTTATTATTGCATAGATGTATAACGGCATAGAAATAGCCGTTTACAACGGAATATTTGCTTTTAGAAATTGACTTTTTTTATGAATTTAAAAACCGTTAATAAAACTTAAAACAAAGGCAAAAACAAAATGTACTTATTACAAAGGAACAAGTTGATTTGTAGGAAATTAAGATATATTTATAATTACTTTACAAAATAAATCTAAAACTTATCTTTAGTCTGTCCAAATATGACGATATCAGCTTTAGCCAAAACGGATTTCAGCGAGGATTATAAGTAAATAAAGACGAAATACTTGCCTCCGGCAAACGTGTCTGTTAGCACCCCACCAAGGATTCAGAACAATTGTAGACAGTTAGACACGCATCTATCCAGAGCCGTGCAAAAAAAATGACCTCGAATCTCAGAATTTGCAATCGTCGATTTTAATATGCCATATCATTGGAGGCAAGTTACTCGAGCGTATTTGTGTATCTTTTGATCTTCTATCTGGTTTTAAATTTTATCTAGATTTTGGCTCGATTACATTGTCGTTGGCCAGCATTTCCAACTCCAGACGACCAAGGATATCGCTGACACCTCTGTTAGTTGCGTTCGACGGTTATCAGCAACTAAAATGAAATGAAATGCGTTTACTTGCCAGAACAAAGGATTTCCACGTGTACGACTATCAGTCACCATGTGTTTGGGCTTTCCATGAGGGTTCCGTATAAACCTTATTACTCTATTTGCAAGGTAAAGGAACTCTAGATTTTATCTTTTGGCTTTCAAGTTTCAAATTATAAACGTAGGGTGAAGAGCAATCTGACTGCAACTGGCTTCCATTAAGGTACTTTCTTCTTCTCCTCCAACATCCAAATTCGCTTGATTTTCTTCTTCCATTCTTGTTATTTTAAATTTAGTTATTTTTAACAAAATTTTGTAAAGAAAAAATTTTTTGTGTGTGATCCGATGAGATTAGGATGAGTTCTCTGATGGGATTAACACCAGCGTCATCACTTGTGAACCAAGATTTACAAGTAAAAAAGAATTTAGCATCTTACAAATTAAGATGTTTACAAAAATTAAACTTTGTATAGAATTGTTTTGATGAAGGAGTGTTGGGCTTTATTAAAAACACGATGTTATAATGCATTGCACTTTATTATTTTGTAATAATAAACAATTAATAATATAACAATTACATAAGCAACCTTTTTTATTAAACGAAAAATTATGTAAGTCTCAATGTGTTTCGGTCTCTCCATTCCACTCCTTTCTTTTCTCAACGACATTTCCATATGACATTACCTACATATTAATCATTTCAAACAGCAGTTAGCAAAAAACATAAAATAGTAACAATTTTTAATTATTTATATACATAAAGAAGGCAATACATGAAAAAGGCATAAATATAAGAAAATGCACCCAGTTGAAACAAAAGCATAGAGCTGACCTAACCCAACCTAAACCATTTTGAAAATAGTCATACCTAAAACATTGGACTAAAAAGCACAAACTAAAAGACTTAAACTAGATTAGATTAACCATGAAAGAAACCTAAACAATATTTTGGCATACAAAGAGCTCCACCAAGTCATGCCTAAAATTAGTTGTACAGCAAAGATGGTAATCTTTCAAACTGCAATAAATAATAATCATTTGCTTACTTACTCACTTGTCAGTACGCAAAATATTATAGGTTAATCATCACACAATTTAATTTAATCTTAATACATTCTCATAAATAAAATATATAAAATAGGTATAAAACCATATTTTACACCTATCTGTCTATTATTAAGGCTTCTAATACTACATTTGGGGATTGATTCCCAAAAGTATATGAATTGATCAGTTCATATACCTTTTATTATAGTGAATGAAGAGTTAGTGATAAAAGTAGATATTAAATGGTAGTTAAGCAGTATCACATACAATTCTACAAAGCAAAAAGCATTTTAATATACATAGAAATCAAGATATTTTTTGATGCAGTTTTTACCTTTAAAGGTAGTTTCTTACGTTTAAAGTTAGTTTTATACATTGTACATATTAGCACCAACACAAAAAATATTTTTTTCTACTTATTAGATAGTTGAATTAAAACCTTAGTATTGTAATATTGCATATAATATTCTCTTAGAATTTATAACGACGAAAAATATACATAATTAGAATAGTGGCAAATCTGACAAAAGACAAAATACTCATACCCACAGCTAGCCCAAAACTATTGCCAATATGAGAAAACAGAGCGAATAATGAATAATCTCTAGTTTCATATACATGATCTACAATATTAGTTAGCATAGTAATACCAACAAAAAATGGATGATAGAGAGGTTGATTTACCACATAAGAAGTCAAAGAATATATCGATTCTTCACACAGACGAATGCAAGGACAAGATTTAGCAATATTGCTTAAAATATTCAGATAAATCTTGAGACTATGCTTAGCATTAATAACTGAGTCACATGGTAAAAGGTTGTCAATTAGCTTAGCTAGAAACGGTAACCTAAATGGATTATGGTTTATATAAGATTTATTTTGTATAACACTGCGATAGTAATATAAATTTCATACTTGCATAGGTTGGCATTTTTGATTTGTTCGACAAAGCAAGTTTTTCGACATCTATTATATTCTAGTTTTTCAATGCAAGGATTTAATCTTGTATTCAATCGATGAAACTGTAATTCAAAAAAGTTAAAAAAAAACATTAAAGCTAAGTATTATAAAGTTTAGAAAACTAGATTGACTACTGTTAAGCCTGTTTTATATGACGGTGCTGTGCGAAGATTCCCGTTGATATGAATATCAAAATAAGATTTATTTTGATTTTATTATTGTGAGATTTTTAGCAATAAGTATGGTTGTATGGTTGGTCTTTCAAGATTACTGTATGTCATTGCAAATAAAAGCAATTAGGCACAAAAAAAGATAACGCGCGAATCAGAATTTCCGCAAAAATTCCTAAACAAAAAAAGTGTACATGAAAATTTTTTTTACTTTAAAGGTTCGCCTGCGAATGGAAATTTACCAAATTTTGCAGACAGTGTGCGCGCACGCTATGACCATAGAGATGGATAAGTCATCATCATCTCTTTGCTTTGACCACCCCTAAGGTTTGTAATAATTTAAATTTAGCTTATGGTGGTAAGTGTTATATTCTTGACTGGGAGAGGAAGAAGAAATGAAGCTCCTTGTCCCTCCTCCACCACCAAATTATTAAAAAAATAAAGTAAATCTTTTAAACCAAATCTGATTGTAGGCAATTCACGTATTTGGTATTCAGTAGCAATCATTACTCTCAAAAATTAGTCTAACAAATTGTGACCAGTCATCACTAGGGGGCAACCTGGGTCACGGTCAGATGACCTCGGGGCATGTCCACTGCTCCGCCTGGGGAGCTCAACCCTTAAAATCCATTCAGGGAGACAGTCTGTTATCACGGACCCTAGAGATAAGACAGGTTAGAAGCAGTGGCTGTCTCCGACTGTCATAGTGAGATGATATGCTGGGTTGCCCAAGTGCAAGTGTGACGTATGTGGTTGTTGTAGTGCTGAAGATGGGAAAAATGTACGGCTACGTGAGTTAGTCGTAAGCTTAAATAGCAAAGGCTTAAGTAATAAGGCTTTGTATCAGTGGTCTCAACCGCCGGTACAAGGCTGGCGAACCTAGAGAGCGTTGGGAACTTGGCTGTGATGTGGATCACGGCCTTATACAATAAAGGCTCGATTACACACAAAATCATGCGTTCGTGTCCTAATCATTTTGCAGTGGCCTGACCGCAAAACCACTGTCTGGAGACCAAGTGCAACAGGTGGGGGAGCGGCCAGTCACAAAATATTATAAGTATCGACTACTTTAAGTACTCAATTAGCTATCAATAACAGCTGACCTAAACCTATTTCAACAGCAGGGTCAAAGCCGACTTGGAAAAATTGCAGGGCTTGTGCAAAATCTGAATGCAGGGCCTTTTTTAAATTTTTCAATGAGCGTGGAGTGCAGGACCTTGTCAAGGGTGGGGCCGTGAAAGGCACATTCTACACCACCTTCAAGCCGGCCCTGAGCTGAGCAAGTGAAGAAATCATTCACTAGCAATTGTTTTCTTGACTATTACCGACCCCTTGAATCGTCCGCTTTACAAAATAATCAAAAAAATATTGAAATAATATGCAACATTCCAGGCAATTTTTTAATTCAAATTTTTTTAAAATTGGTTGTTTAATTTAAAATAGAGGTGAACATTAATATATTTACATAAATCTGGCCATAGAAATTAAAATTGACAGTCTGAAAAATTTTACTCATCATTTTAAAACATTTTTAAAATAATAACATTTATATGTGATTTAAAAAAAAATCTCATTAAATTATTAAGGCAATTAAAAAACATAGAATTGTATTTGAATACATGTAATTCAGTTCGTTTAACTTAATAAATTTTGTGAACAAGAATATACAAAATTCAATATAAATTAGAACTTTATTTAGAGTAACTATAAAGTTAAGTTAATCTAATCTATACTATTTTTAGGATGCACAATATCTTGTGCCAAAAACTTATTTCATTGGATCTATACTGTTTTTAGAGTGCAGATTATTTTGTCATGTGATGCAAACAAAAGTCAGTAAGGTATCGTATCACATCGCTGACATATTTTGCAACAGATATGTGAGAATTAGGCAATAGCCATTGAAAATTCATGCTGTTTTTAGTTGTAATACAGCTTTTAAAGATGACTATTGCTCCAAAATCACAGTAACTCTAATTCCTTTTCAAGACTCCTGTAGCAAGATGATTATCCTTGCAAATTAATTTTTTTAAAAAACAAACTTTTTAGGAAAAAAGACTCATTCAGACCAAGATTAAGTAATCTTCAACTGAGAAATGACTACCAACTTCCAAAATTATGTCAAGTATTTTGGTAATAGTAAATCATCTTATTCCATTGTATTAGTTTGCAGAATTGTGTGACCAACCATCACTAAAAGGCACCTGACATCAGGACACGCCCACTGCATCACCTGAGAAGCTCAACCCCTAAGAAAGAGTCTGACTCCAACTACTGTAGTGTGAGATTGTGCGGGATTGCCCAGGTGAGAGTTTAATGAACATGAAGAATGTTTTGTGGAGGCTGAGAGGTATGTACGGCTACCCCACGTTGCCATTAAGCAGATATTATGGCTTTGTATCGGCAGTTTCGACTGTTGGTTTGAGGTCAGCAAAACTAGAAAAAGTTGGGAATGTGGCGGTGATGTGGGTTGTGGCCCTAATATAATAAAGACTCAACAATAGATAACTTGTAACAAGTCGATTGTGAAGTCGAAGCTTCCAAAAACCGAAACTTAACAAATTAAGAAAATTGCAAGTTTACGAGTGAAGCTACTGATTACGAGCACTAAAGGCGCAAACCCGTAATCGTTCACTCGATTTTTGTGGAAATTAGAAGTCGTTACAAAGCTAAATTTATATTAGCAGGATAACGATAGATGAAATATAAGCGAAAAAGATTGCACGACCATTAGGTTAAACAATTCGAAATGAAAAAGAACGCTAATCACACTCATAAGTGGCAAAGGTCATTTAAACCTTAAGAAATACCACTTAGGCCTCGAATACCAAAGCCCGAGTTAACATTAACAAGCTCGCATCATGTTAATCGCTCATAGAGAGTAGCGAATAAAAATATAGAAACAAAAACGAGTTTGAATTACTCACAATTAATAAACGCGTACGACTGGATAAACACGACTCGCATGTGAAACTCGCGAGTTAAGATGCTGTATTTAGTTACTTAATGAAGTGGATGAAACCTCAGAATAGTATGGAACCACAAATAGAATCCTTTAGTTAAGGTAAACTCCATTGTAAATTACCAATAGACACTCAAAAGGTTAAACCCTGACTAGGAGTTTCGTGATCAGCGAACGTTTGGAGTGATGAGTTTGGAAAAATAACTCGGTGGTGGATTTCCTTGCCTCGTAGATATATAAAAAAGGTTTTTACGGAAAGTACATTCGAACCCCTTCACCACTTTTATTCTAAACATACTAAAAATATTTGTTACAGGTAATTGGTTTGACCCTTTCTAGGGTCAGTGACCAGATGACATATTTAAACGTCACCCAAAATAAAATCACTAACATTCAGGTTTAACATACTAAATTCTACATTCCCCCCACGTGACTCAATTTAGTCACTGTTTTAATATTCCAAATTGCAAAGTCTTTGAATGGGTCTTCGTATTTTTTTTCCATTGGACAGTGCCAGCTCACACGATTGTACGATCCCGTTTCTTCCCATCATGGTTGAAGTGACACATCCCAGTTTCCAATTCAACCGTGGTTGGTTCACATCTTCCACAATGACTATATCTCCTACATTGAATTGGCTAACTTTATCCCGCGATTTCTGAATTCGCAGTTCCGTCAAATACTCTTTCTGCCATCGCGTCCAAAAATGTCCTATGATCTTCTGTCGGTGTTTCCACTTTTTCGTCACGTCAACAGCTGTTGGTCGCATCTCTTGGGGTTTTCCCGTACAAGGCAGGTTCAGAAGTCGCTTGCCGAGAAGAAAGTGTGATGGGCAGATGGGTTCTGACTCATTTGGATCATCATATATATACGAAAAAGATCGTGAATTTACCACTGCTTCCACCTCAGTCAGGACGGTAATCAATTCTTCAGAGCTCAGTAACTGCCTTCCAATGACCTTTTTTAAGTTACCTTTCACTACACCCACCATTCTCTCCCAAAACCCGCCCCACCATGGCACACCCTCAACAATAAATTTCCAACAAATCCCTGCTTCGGAGAGGAACCTCGAAAATTGATCTGGGTTGACTCGATGGAAGAGGCTATGTAGGTCCTTTGCTGCACGCTTGAAAGTCTTTGCGTTATCACTGTATATTGTTGATGGGACACCTCTTCGAGCGATGAAACGTTTTAAAGCCATCATAAATTTTTCATTGGACAAATCAGACACCAGTTCTAGATGTACTGCGCGAATCACAGCACATGTAAACAATGCGATGTAAACCTTTGACCCTTCCTTTAAATATAGGGGACCAGCAAAATCTACCCCTGTGATGGCGAATGGGGGGCTCTCATTGATTCGATCTGCTGGTAGAAGTCCTGGGGTTGCAGAAGCAAGCTTTCCCCGCATTCTTCTACACAGACCACATTTGGATATCAGTCCTTTGATTATGCTTCTAGCTCTAGGTATGAAGTATCGACTTCGAAGGTCGCTGAGTGTTGATGTGAGACCTCCATGCATTACTCGTTCGTGACTAGCAAGGATCAACAGATTAGTCACTTCATTATTTTTAGGCAATACATATGGGAACTTGGTGTAATCTGATACAGCAGCAAATTTTAAACAAGTTTTAACTCGAAGCAAACCTTCTTCGTCTAAGAATAGAGTTACGTTATTAAGCTGCAATGTTTTAGAAAGTCTACTTTTGCATTTGATATTCGCAATTTCCTTTGAAAATGTAGAAGATTGAATATGGCTCAACCAATAGCGTTCAGCATCATGTAGTTCATCTGCAGTAATAGTTCCCGAAGCTTGTGATTTTGTCTTAATGGCCGTTCGAAAACGTAAGACCCATGCTGTTACTCGTCGCAACTTACGCCATGTACCAAATTTGTTGAGATTTATGATTGGTTCCATTGTGGTAACAACACAAGCTTTCAGTTTCTCTGTTACTTGTTCTATTTCGAGGCTATCAATCTTGTTGGAGTTCATTGGCGGCCAGTGGTCTTCTGTCTGCATCAACCATTTTGGTCCCTTCCACCATAGTTCGTCAATCTCCAACTTTTCTGCATTAATTCCACGTGTGAGCCGATCAGCTGGGTTGTCTACCCCTGGGCAATGCCGCCACCAATCACGTTTGGTTTTGTGGTTAATCTCTAGAACTCGATTGTGTATGAACGTTGGTGGTCTCTTATTCGATCCCCTTATCCAATGGAGTGCAATCTGTGAGTCTGTCCAACAGTAGATCCTGTCGAACTCAGCTACTTCTTCAAGGGTAGTTATCATTCGTCCAATAATAACCGCTCCCATCAATTCAAGTTTGGGTAGAGTCAAGGGTTTCACAGGTGCAACTCGTGATCTGGAAAACAAAATAGAAACGAAAACCCCATATCGGTTAATCACACGAGCATATGCTACCCCGCCATATGCTGAAGAACTGGCGTCACAGAAGAGATGTAACTCTTTTGTAACCTCAGCTTCATCCCAACCCTCAATTGCTCGTTTCAACTGAATTTTCTTTAAAAAAGGGATTTGGCAATAAAACTCTTTCCATTGGAGCGACAGCTCTTCATCCATTTCTTTATCCCAATCAACAGATCTTTTCCATAATTGTTGGAAGAGGATTTTGGCCTTAACCAAGAATGGATTTAGTAAGCCCAGAGGATCATAGATCTTTGCTGACAAACAAATCACTGCTCGTTTAGTGTTTTTTACGTTGAGAATTTCATCTGTCAGTTCGTCCAAATCAACTCGACACATGTCCTTTATAAAATCCCACTTGAGTCCCAGAACCTTTGTTTCAGATTCGGTAGTATCTTTGCCTGTACCGTCTTTGATAAATAATTCTTTTACTTCATTTGAGTTTGATTTCTATTTTACTAAATTCATATTTGCTTTCTGCATAATAAATTTTGCTTCTTGATATAATTTCATGGCTTCAGGTACGTCACTAAGGCTTTCAATCAAATCGTCAACATACAAGTTTTTGTTGAGTCTTGCACATATCTCAGGATATTCGTTTTCAAACAGCTTAACATGTTTCTTTATCGTCCGATCAAGTTGAAATGGACTTGATGTGAGGCCAAATGGGAGTCGACGATGGCGTAAAATTGTTTTCTTTACATTTCCCGCTCTATTCCAATCTTGCTGTAGCCAAATAAATCTGGTCACATCTCTGTCTGACTCCCTAATCTCAATCTGATGAAACGCTTTTTGGATGTCGCCAATAACTACGATGGAGTAACGTCGAAATCGAAGCAGGACGATCACTATGTTTGGCAAGGTACTAACTCCTTTCGATAAGCAGTCATTTAGCGATAGTTTTTCCTTAGCGTGAGACGATCCGTCAAATACAATTCGGACCTTTGTAGACACTCGCGAGTCACTTATAACTGCTCTGTGTGGCAAATAATAAATGGGCTCTTCAATTTCTTTCTTCTCATCTACTTTTTCAAGAATTCCAGTGTCGAGTTGTTCGTCAACTATTTTCTTATACTCAATGTACAACTTAGGATTCCGTTGAAACTTCTTTACCAGTGTCCAAAATCGTGTCTCGGCAATTTGGTAGTTGTCAGCCAAATCCTTTGGATTGATTTTCCATGGTAACGAATTAGAATATCGCCTGCCAGTCCATTGAATTGATTCTTCAAAATTTCTAATTGCCTCCACATCGCTTAAGTCTGCGGTTACCGTTTCGTGTCTGATTCCTATTGACTCTAATGTCCAAAATCTTTCCAGCATGTCTGTCGTACAATCTTCGGCTATCACACAGTTAACATGAACAACTGCTGAGGTAACTTCTTCTTGTGATGATGTCGAGCCCAGCAAAGTCCATCCAAATATAGTCTTGATAGCCATCAAATTTTGGTCGATTCGAATCATCTTTGCAGTTACGAGTTTCCAAAAGTGATCAGCGCCAATCAGTATGGGGACTCCATGTTTGTTATCAACAACCGACAAATCAGTGTCAATCTTTATGTTATGATCACGTAATTGTTTCTCAATGGTTGGTCTTGGGACCTCCGACAACGGTGTAGAAATCCATGGTACTTCCACGAGATCAGTGTCCACCTTGACTTCAGGATTATTACGGCTCTTGAAGGTAAGTCTCACTCTATTGCGTTCGACCGATGTTGTGGATTTATTTCCAAATGTCGAAATGGCTATGTTCGCCTTTCCTACGATGGGTAATTTTAAATATCGAGAGAGATGCTCAGTGACAAATGAGATCGAAGCTCCGCTATCAAAAAACATTGGGCTAAACAAGTTGTGGTTTCTCCGCATGCTCGAACATTGACTGTTTGAAGAACGTTAATTTTTGGTTGATTTACAGCCGCAGTTGCCCTCACTTCATTTTCGGTCAAAGTATCACAAATAAGTGTGTGATGATTTTTCTTGCATTTTGAACATTCCGTACCTTTGGTTCGACATTCTCTTGAGAGGTGGCGCAGCCCAAAACATCGAAAACACCGACGCTGTTCTGTGCATTTCAACTTCCTTTCTTCAACCGACAATGGACAATTCTCTCAAACGTGAGATTCTTCACCGCAAAACATACACTTTGAGATAACAGTTGTTAGTGCTGATCCAGTCGTTTTTGGCCGATCCTTTGATTTTTCTTTTAATTTGGTTGGTCTCGACCTCAAATCGTCATTGGTTTCTTTTTTATCGCCAAATTTTAATACATTGATTGCTCGTTCACGACGTTCTACCATGCTTGAAAGAAACTTGAGAATATTTTCAAGAGTTGTTTCCTCTTGTTTGTACCCTTCAGTGAACTTGATGATAAGTTCTGTGGGTAATTTTCCTAAAATTGAATTGGCCAATATCGACTCATCTCCTCTAATTGAAAAATTAAGATTTTCTAAACTTTTTATATGTAATTCACAATGATTAAAAAGTCGTTT
>JAQFZU010001000.1:0-16714 GCA_034696185.1 Henia vesuviana | reverse complement strand
GGGTTGATTTTTTTTCTTTTATAAAATATATTTTAAAAAAAAATTTTTTTTTTAAATTCAAAACAATTTTAGTATTAAAAAAAAAAAGAGTGAAAATGTGGAACGCACATTCCACACTAAAGTAAAAGAAAATGAAAAAAAACGAGCTTAAAACAAGCACTTAAAAATCAAACAACGACCATCACACCTCAACTTACTTTGTCACTAACGGTTAAAACATCAAATACAAGGTGACAACCTTCAGAGCCAAGAAAAATTAAACGTAAAAAAGTAAAAAAAATCTTTTACCAAAACCCAAACATAACACAGTCGTGATCGAGCATGTCTTGGCAACAAACTGCGCGACAAACGAGTTAAATTCCACCTAATACACTGGAAACATGCTGTCAACGACTTGACTAAACACCAACCATTTTGCAAAAATGCAATTTGCGTTGTTGAGTTTGTCTCCAAAACAGCGTTCTTCATCCAACTCATCAAAATGGCGGACAAAGGCTTTACGAGCCGAGAGCGCACGTTTAAAACGTAATTTCACTTGTAAATTATACAACACCTTACCTGATACCATACGACGAGCAACAAACAGCTTTTTTTTACAAATGTCCGCCCGGGAAAAAGGATGAATCACCGATTTTTAGTTCTAAACAACGAAACAGACGAGAATGACCGACGAGGTCGGCTTTCCCTTAAAAGCGGTCACGGCGAAAGATTAAAAAAATAGTCCCTCTCCTCTCGTACCAACTTTTCGCTCATCCACGGTGCCCTGAACACGAATAAATTATAATCCACGCGATTTTCTTTCACATCGATAGAAAATTAACGCTCAACAGCTTCTCCACTTGTGCAAAACACACTTTGATAACCCTAAGAGTTGACAGCAAAACTAACAAAAAGACTCAATCGCTTACAAATATGGCCGCACCACCAACAACAGCTGCCGTGCCTATTAGTTGGGAGAATTCACACTTGGATCGGAGCGGACCCAAACGTTTTTCATTTTTTACCTTTTATATCAAATACATACATTTCATTCGAATATACAAAACGATGTAATAACAATCCATGTTTTTAATTAAGTAAATAAAAAAAATCTAGAAATTTATTTCTCCTTAATTATCGAGTGTAAATCGTTCGTTGAATCTGATTAAACCTTCCATTATCTTCCGAAAGCGCGAGTCGCTTACAAAGATAAATTGCTACATACGATACCATTGGCTTATTTAGTTGAATGAGGATATACGATTGGTTGAGAAGGTCGTCTCATTCACTTCAAGTTCAGGTATAAAAGCGATGTCAAATGCTGTATTTAGATTGAAAAAAAAATTAATTAATTCTTTTAAATAAATAAAATAATTTTTTTTTTACTCAATTTCTTATTATTTTTTCAAACTTTTTTAAAACAATCGTCAAATCGAGTTTACAAACGAAAATAAACATTGAAACCACGTGGTTTGTTTGTTAATAAAAAATAGTAAATAAAAATTTAAAAAAAAAAAGTTTATGAGTCGACAATAAATAATAATGAACAAACAACAAATAAAAACTAATCACAACATTTTATTAGATAAAAATAGCCATTGTTTTAATAAATTAATAACACTTGTGTGCACTGATGCAGTTTTTTGTTTCTATTTATTATTTTTGCTTCTGTAAAATATACAACAATCAAAAATCAAATTGTAATAATTTTGAATTAAAAAAAGGGGAAGTTTTAATTGTCTTTAATTGCAAAATCCATTCAATTCAAACAAGTCATTTGAGCGAGACCATTTGGCAAAACAAATAAATATTTTGTTTGTTTACTTCCTCGTCGATTTCGCCATCTGGATTAAACGACATAAAATTGCTGGTATTTGTATAATAATAAATAATGAATTTTTAAATATGACGTCATTTATAAACGGACCCTTTATCGCAATGGTCGAAAACGAGAAGATAAACGTCAAACACTTCCTGTTGCTTCCCCCCATTTATACGCAAGTGGGGGCTTAAATGCTACTTTCCACTTCACCGAAACGAGGTTTCTTGCCAATATCTATGCATGCAAAGGGGTGATATAATCCTTTTCAATTTAAAATACCGTCATATTCAAAAATCTTTTGTTATAAACAGTAGTTGAAGGGGGAGCTGAAACTGCCCTTATTAGCTTATGGGAGGGTAAATCAAGAGCAGATGGTGTCTAAAACCTATCACTAGAATTCAACCCCTCTTGCCAAATGTGTTGTAAAATTGTTTACAAAAAATATATATTTAAATAAAAACATTTGTCACTTTTTTGTATTTAAAAAAAAATTTTTTTTTTGAAACGAGGAAAAAAAAGTTGTAAAATTAATTAATACTTTCTTTGTTTAGAAAGTGACTTACATTTCAAGGTTCTGAGGTTTTTCACACCTCTTTTTTTATTATTCTGTCTCAGTGGGAACGAATCACGACAGTCTAATTAGTGTGCAAGTTGAATTAGATGTAATTAAAATTCAAACAGAAATTTTCTTTCCAATTTGAGTGAATGAAAAAAATTTTTTTTAATTGATGTAAAATGGGTTCTAATCGAGAAATACTTTCTAGGGGATTAGGATCGTATTTCAAGGGTTTATCCCCTTATTTAAAGCAGGAAGTGGGTGTAATTTCCTTCGAAGATGATTTCCTTATCAAACTGCGGTTTTTACAGTCGCAGGTGACACTCAGTTGATTTAAACCCCACCTGCTGTTGAAAAACATCACATGATGTGAACTTCCCTTTGTCCAAGAAAAACCGGCTTCAAGAGCAGTATCCTACCACGCCTTCATACACGTCTGTGAAATCCGAACTAGACAAGATGACATAAAAAAATCAAGTTGATTTATTTGTTGAAAAATCTTAAAACTATCGTTTCTTCACGACACATCCAAACACATACACACACATTGTTACATAAATTGTTGTTGGTAATAAATAAAATATGTAAATGAGATGATTAAAACCTCTTTTGATGCTTATATTTGGTTTTTGTTGATAAAACGAGTTTGAGGTGGGTGTAAAGGGGAATAAATCGAGTCCATTTTAATGTTGTGTAAATGGGTGAGTGGGTTTGTAAAGAGGACGAGTTTTTTGTTATTTTTTTGTGTGGTTTTGTATACTGATATCTGAGAAGTGATTTAACAAATTGAAATGTATTTTTTAAAATTTGAGTTTGATGTATATGTAGGCAATTTGACTTATAAAAATAGTTTTGAATTATGCAAAGAATGAAAATCCATTTGGAAATGTCATGAATTAGTTAAGGTTCTGAAAAGCAATCGTTAAACGAGCGCTTTTTTGTGTGTTTTTCGGAATGAAAAATAAAAGTAAATAAAAAGCGATGATATTTGTGTGGGTTTTGAGTCAATTACTTTGTGTTTATTATTGAATTTCATCTAGCTGTAATGACCTTTAAAACGTCAATAAATTGTTGGTGTTTACATAACGCGAGAGTTAAATTAAATTGTAATTTGATCTCATTGTGACGTAAGCAAATTTTAAAGTGATTAAATACTTTTTTTATTCTTTGAGGGGAATTTATTACTGTTTTATAGTATCTTTTAAAGTGTTTTATCTCTTTATTTTTTTAAGTATCACACACACCTTTACAGTTTTACGACTTAAAGAGTCTTAAATTAAAGTGACATTTACTTGTGTTCACGACGATTCCGCTTTTTAAAACTCCATTTAAAAACATTTTTTTCCGGTGTCTAAAGGGATAATTGTGTGCCCTACATACGAAGAATTGTTATACTGGAGTTTGGGAACCCTCTAAACTCTTAACGTGACTTGAATTTCAACTTGGATTGTAGAAATAAAAAAAGAAATAGATTTTTTGGAAGAAAAAAAAAATGACAGTTGGGTTTGAATGTCATCGTAGCTTTCCGCGTAGTTTATTACAAGCTTTGAGAAAGTCATTAAAAATGAAAATGGCACGTTCAAAAGGACATGAATAAAACAAATAAATTTTTTTTTATTTAAAGGAAACGAAAAAATAATAATTTTTACAAGAGATTTTTTAACTGTTTTAAATGAAAAAGATTTTTATTGGAGAAATAACACGAGCAGCTGTCGATGTCCTTTGGGTATGTTTTGTTGCTCATTTCATTATATACTATTGTTAGCGTGACGTCAACTGCTAAAATCATCTATTCATACGTGTTCTTCAGGTAGCAGCTGTCACAAAACGGAAAATTCAGTGGCAGATGGATTAGAAAACTCGGCTGATTAGTATTCATAAAATGCGGTTCGTCCTTGACATCGCAAACCACTTTTTTCTCTTTATTTTATTTCGTTGCCAAATCTCCATTACATTTTTTCTAATGTAAACTTATGCCTTTAGAATTTGATTGAAAATCTTGTCTAATAAGATCTCGTGCATGCATGTTTTGTTTAATCTGGCTTCGTTTCTCTTCCAATAAAAAAAAAAAATAAAGAAAATAAAAAAAGAAGGGAATTGTAATGGGGAAACGAATGGAATTAAGCTCCAAATTCTTTTTTTAGATTTTTTTCTTTCTTCTTATTTTTTCTTAATATCCATTCTTATTTTTTTAATGTTATTTTCTTTGCCATTCAATCGTGAAACTTTAATCTGCGTTTGGACCCACTCGGGGGGTCCAAAAACTTGCGTTAATTGAAGCAGAAGCAAACAGTTTCTTCTTTTCCACATCACGTGCAATTACAGTAATCTGAAGAGAAGAGACAGAGAAAAGCTTCTCTAATAAATTGATGTTTGAAAACAAATACACGAGGAAAAAAAATGTAACGTAATCAAATTGAATGTCAATAAATAACACGATGTGCTATATCGATTTCACTCTTGTTTTATCGATCCCAACATTTGATCCAATTAAGAATCCTCACAGTCGAGTCCCCCTCTTTTGTATAAAAACCGTTAAAATATTTCTGTCGAGTGATTTATGCTTGAATTTTGCAGTTTGTAATTCTCATTGTACAGATGAGTCACTAGTGATTCCTCATTCCCTGACGTCATCATTTTCAACCCTCATATAATGGAAGGAGGGGTAATTGTGAGGATTCAATTTCTGCTTAGTTCTCGAGGGAGAGAAAAACGAGTTTGAACTGTGGCTTCTTCCCATCCTCCTATTGTTTTTATCGATTAGGTCACTTTATATATATATATAGTGGCAAAGGGCGATAATTTTCCAAGGACATCAAATTCGACTGCTCATCTGCTTTTATGGGAATGCATAAAAATAATAATGGAATTTTTTTTATTTTCAAATTCTCGGAGATGAAGAAAAGGTTATGTAATGATATGTGAAGCGATCAAAGGGGTTAGGAAAAACGTTTATTTTTGGGAATAAAGGAAAAACACATCTTGACATTCAACTCGAATCTTCACCTGCGTAAATCAATAAACACAATTTGCCACCCACTGCTAAAAGGAATATTCTGCAATTGCCTCATTCTTCACATTCATTTCAAATGGAATGTAAAATGGGGGGAGAGGAAAAACACTAGGTTAAAGCAGCATCAAAAGGCAATAAATTGTAATCTTATGATAAAAGAGAACATTAATCAAAAGAGATTTAGCAAAGTGAAAATGTGACTGGAAAAAGCTACGGAAGAGAGAAAGGTTAACTTTAATCAAAATTTCTATTTAAAAATAAAACTACCATTACACGAGATTGTTTGCGATTAATTTATGAGTTATTGTAGAAGGTAATGCATTATGCATCTATCCGTGTTCCAAATTGCTTGAAATTCATTTAAAGAGGAATAAAAAAAAATGATGTAATGTAATATGTATAAAAGTAACATTTATTTTACACCAAGTCGTATTGTATTGCACACACGTAGATAAAACATTTCTCATCGCAATGCAGTTTCATACATTGAAAATTTACTATCGAATATTACTTGCACAGATATTACATAAATTGTAGTGTATAGCCAGTTTTGTATTCATTCCGTGCCACAAAATGTACATTATCTGAAAATAGTTATACGAAAGTGTTACTAAAATTAGGTGACCTCATTTAAATAATTGCATTATTTTGTTTTTTTTTTTAAAAAAAAGAAATTGGCAATGAGTGTTTTAGTGATAAAAGCAATAGGAAATAACGAGGGAATGGTTTATATCAAAAGAAGATATTAACTGCTTGATTGATGAGTATTTGAGGCGAATGGAGCGATGAAGCGACTTCGTAAAAGAGAAAAGAAAAAAGAAAAAAAAAAGATGGCAAATCCCGTTGACCCATCAATAGCAGAGAAACAGTCGTAAACAGACAGAGATTGGCGGTTTGGAATGATCATTACTGTTATCGCTTTGACCACTATCCAAGTTGGTGGGATTTTTTTATACACAAAAAAAATGTTGTCTGTCGACGTTTAGATTAGACATATTTGATGAAATGATTTTTTTTTTGTTATTATTTTTTTAAAATTGATTTATTTATTTTGAATATTTTTTTTTATTTTAATCGAGTTTTTAAAAATCAAGTTTGATTTAAATTTATAAAAGATAGTTTTGGATGAATGAATTTAAAATGAAAAGGCCATTAATAAATCACTTAATTATAACACCCGAGAGATCTAATTATGATGAATGCTTCTCTCCTCAATTTGATTAGCAACTCGAGAAAGCGTAATAATTACACTTTGCTTGTGTTCTCAGCATGTATAAGTATTAAGACAAAACGATTGAGGTCTTTTGAGAATTTAAAAAAATTAAAAATGCCAATTTTTCTTTCAAATGGGTCGATTAACATCTACTTCCTTCTACGGAGAGCATTCACGTGTGGAGTTTTTGAAGGAGGAAAGAAAAGTTGAATTTTTATTGTAATTTATAACATGTGTAAGGCGTTAAAAACTAAATAATAATAAAAAAAAATAATAATAAACGTTGTACTCCCTATTGCCCTACATTTGACTCTCGTAGGTTTACACTGGACCAATTGGCCTCATTTCATTTTGATTACACAAGAAACGAAGCGGAGCAAATATGGTATTGATTTGATTTGGTAAATACAAATAAAATTGAGGAAATATTTTTTTTAAATTCATTTATTTATTTTTCGCAACTAAAATATAATTTTACATGTTTTAAAAAATTATTACACACTTAAAATTGCATTTTTTATAATATTTAAAAAACAAAAATCTATTTTTGCTTTTTTTTTTTAAGAAAAGAAAAAAACTGTCACGTATTTATTATTGGAATTTAAATTCTGCTGGCAAAGTACATCCATCGCGTTGGATTATCTCACTCGCTGCATAAATACCGCAACGAATGCACACATCTAACGGTTTTCCTTGTACATACATTGCCAGGAATCCTTTAAAAAAAAAATTATTCAATTTGTCAATAAAAGCTTAAGGTTAATCTCATTTACTTTTATTTATATTGTATATTTGAAATATTAATAAATTTTATTATTTATTTAAATGTTTTAATTTAAAATGTAAATTTAAAAAAAAATTTTTTTGTTGACCTTTTGAATGTTTTTGTTAAATTGACAAACGTTATAAAACTGTTTTTGTTTAAGCGCAATCGATATACGACAATTCAATAATTATCGATCGGTTGTTTTAGAATGTATATTACTTCATATAAAAAGGCATTAAAAAAAATATCAATATCTGCAAAAATAATTAGCGAATGCAACGAGGTATGACTCAATTTTTTTTTTTATATTAATTCTCAGGTTACTTCGTGGGAAATTAACAGTCGCCACATATTTAGTAACAAAAAAAAAATCCAAACTTAAAACTCCCCTTATGCATTTCCTCTTAATTGAAATAAAAAAAAAAATTAAAATAAATAAATATAAAAATTAAAAATTAAAAAAAAATAAATAAATAAATAAAAATCAAACCAACTCCATATTTATTCGATTGCAATAACCAGTTAAATATATATTTGAAAAGAGTCGTTGTCACATTTACAAAGGATACATTTGTCTCTCGCCCACTTTAGTGGAGTGAGCAACAACCTCATCTGGACGTTTTCTCCTCCTCCCTCCCGCCCAACAAATCATCAAGGCCAAACTACTCACAAAAGACTTCATTTTAGCCATCACAACAACAGCCATCAAATTTAATTAACCGTAAATGTTTACTTTTGTAATTAATAAAAAAAAAAATCACACACTAATTTCCGATTCGAATTTGTTAACGCATTTAATAATAATGTCAAACGATAAATTAAAATTAATTGAATATTAATAATTTTCTTTTTTATTACCTCCCGCAAATCCATCTCCTGCGCCATTTGTGTCAATGATTTTCTCTTCCGATATGTTTGGTACGGGAAATTGCAATATTTTGTCATCTTTAAAAGACATAAAATTAATTTTAGGAAATAAATCTTTTAAGTAAAACCTGAATTTTTTTTTTAAAAGAGATTTTAATTTAATAGCATTTTTAGCACGTTTTCTTTAGTAAATTTAATAAAGTTTGATTTATTTGTTTAAAATAATAGAGGAAACAGAACCATAATTAAGATTAATGAATTTTAAATTTCTCGTAATGGGACTCAACTGACTGTGATTTGCTTTCGACAGATAGCATGCGTCACTTAATTTTAGTCATTATTCCTATTATTGCGGTCGAGTTTCAAGGTAACCGACACAATACGATCCAAAAATGTCGGTATGAAATTGGGACAATTCAAATTTCTTAAAGTGATTAATGTTTTCGCGAATTTATTTTTTAAAAAATCTCGTTTCAACGAGTTAATAAATAATAATGTTTACCTTGAGCAACTATAACTGGCAATTTGCCGTGTGTTATTATTGCCATTCTATTGCGTTTGTTATTAACTTTAGGTAAATGCAAGAACTTTAATGCGATCTCACTTAGTTCTTTGGTGCCGAAATTGTGCTCGTTTGCGAATGTTTCGGCTTCCTGCAATTATCAATTTAAAATTAATATATTTAATTTAATTTTTTTTAAATTTAGTTACTGTTTCATTGCTGATTATAATATCCATATATGGTAATACTTTCATCATATTGTCTTTGAAAAGGGTTACTAAAAAGGGTGCATTTAAATTAATGGCTATTACTTTATTATTAGTAGTGGCGTGTTCGGCTAAATATAAAATGCTTTCTACACTAACAGTTAAGTGATAACCCTGAAAATAAATTAAAATTTCAGTTTGAAATTTATGATAAATAATCATTTTATACTTCGATGTAGAAATAATCAGCTTCTTGTATTTGCATTTGCACTTCGGGGGTCTCCAAATGACTTTTATGGAAGAAATTGGCTGCACCGAGGTAAGCGCATAACGACCTAATTGAGTTAAACGAAAATTAATAATAAAAATTTTTAAATTTTAAATTTATTTACCTATTCAAACCCGTAACTAAAACTGCACATTTGCCCGTTTTTTCGCTCGAATGATGCATGTATAATACATTTACACCCGCAGATTTGGATACAATTTTAAGTTTTTCTCCAACTGAATCGTTTCCTATGCAACCGACGTATGTTACTGCATCGGGCATTTTAACGGCCCACTGTTTTAATGAAATTATTTTTAAAAATTTCATTTTATATTTTAGAAATTTCGAATTTTACTGCAAAAACTCTGCAGGCATTTTGTACTGATCCTCCACCCGAATATTCGACTTGGAAATTATCTAATATTTCATCGTACCTAAAAAGCAATGGATTTAATGTAAAATAAACAAATTATTCTGTGTTTATTCGTCTTTCATTTACTCACATGGCTATGTGTTTATCCTCCGCAAGTATTGCATCATTTGGTTTTAAGTTGTATCTGAAAAAAGACATTAATTTATTATGTAAATTTTGGATTTTTTTTTAATGGAAATTTTTACTTTTCTAAAAATTCAGGTTCGGGACGTACTGTTATGTCCAATAATGGATTTCCCAAAGCAAATAAAATACCTTTTCTGGAAAATAAAATTATTTTATTTAGTTAATATCTTATAAGTTTTAAAGTTCTTTCGTTATCGTTAAAAAATTTACTTAATTAAAAGATAAGATAAAATCTTATGGTGGCTTGTGGAAACATATTTTACAAACACCCATAAGCATTACGTAGTTCAAATATAATACTTATTTGCATTATGAATTGATTGCTGTGTCAATATATAAATTTATTCTTACGTATAACTACTTACTTCATTCCCTCGGGTTGCATTTTCAAGAGACCGCTCATTTAATGGACAACCTGAAGTGAAGATGTTGAAAACCACGTTTACAAGAGAATAATTAGCGGCAGATGGCAGCACCAAATTGGATTACGACATTAGTTGTTAACAATCCTGTAATTTTGATATTAAATTTAGATTAGAGTTTAATCTGATTGTTTCAAGCTGCCATTAATTTATCAGATTCTCATTATGAAAAGAAATTTGCAAAGTATTTTCCAACAAATAGAAATATCAGTTTTATCTTTTTGGTTATGGAATTTCCTCGTGATGAATTTTTCATTGCGATTTAATAAATTAAATAAAATAGAAATAAATTATAGTTTAAAGTAGTGTTAGAGCACCATTTATTTTATTTGAAGTGAGCATACAGTGCAATTTTACATTTCAGTTATATCATATTCACAATTTTATTCTACATTTTTACCCCTTTTATTTGAAAAATCTTCATTCGTAAAATAACTTTTATCATCGATAGAAAAAAATAAACTGCAGATTGTCTCGTTGTATATTAAAAGTTGTTAAATTAAAAAATAAAAACATTTATCAGAATTTGAAAATTAATTCCACATTTGTTCCGACAATTTTCCCAGCTTTTCGTTTACAATTTTTCAATTGACAATTTTCAAATTTAAAATAAAAAAAAACAAAAATAACCGTAAATGACAAATTCCACAATAATAAAGTTTAAAACGTTAACACATCACTTTTTTTTAAAAAAATATTCTTTCCAATTACACAAAAGCTTACAATTAAAATAATCTCACTCCCAATAGCAGACAAAAGGAAAAAAATAATATACACATGTATATAGATCTATATACAAGTGTATATACGCATATTTATATACAAAACTAAAATCTAAAAAAAAAACAAAAAACAATTCGTTTTAACTAAACGAATTTTAAATTTTTGGTAATTTTGGAGCAGCAACTAAAGGATTAGCTTGTTCCAAAAGGCGTCTTCCCTCAGTTTTGTAATCAAAAGTACAATCATGCGTTTCAGCGTACCGATGAGTTGCACAGAAATTTCTTCCGCATCTTTTTTTAAAGTAAAAAAAAATTAATTTTAATTTTAATTTGAAATAAGTTAAATGTACCTGCAAGTGTATGTTGTAGCCAATCCGATTTTCTTTTTACAAACTTGACACCGAGTAGGAATTGGATCTAGTTTTTTCGGCACATTTATTGGTGGAAGTTTATGAGCGGAGGAACTAAGCTTATTAGAACGATTCGGTGATAATCGTAATAATAATTGCGTTGCCTAAAAAAATAAAATTTTATTAAAATAAATAAAAATAAAATTTTTCAAATTTCAAAAAAATTTCGAAAAAATCAAAAATTTGTAAATTTTCTTATACAAACCTTTAAAGATATTTCTTGAGCAACTGCTTTTTTCTCTTCTAAAGTTAATTTCCGTCTCGCACCTTTAATAAAAATTATTAAAATAAAATTTATAATCCAAATATCAGTTAAAACTGACCATTAGACTCGTGTTCGGACGAGGACAGCAACGACTTGACCATTTCGAATTCAGCGCAATCACCACCACTCGCTTCGAGTTCGCAATCGTCTGATCCAAACTCGACCAATCGTTCGACCGAACTAATTCTTCTCTCGTCTTTTTTGCTGTCCTTTTGCGAAACGACGGGACTGGGCGCATCTATTAAAGTCCTGCTTCGGCTTAGAAGATCACAGCACAAGTCTTTGGACGATACCGTCGATCTGAGACTCACGTCCGATAGACTTCGGTCCCATTTATCAGGTGAAGTCTTTGGTCGCACGTCCATCAACTTCTCCATCGGGTGCAGCTCGAGTCGTGCCGGGAGCGCGATGCTGCTGCTCAACAGCCGCTCGCGACGCCCACGACTTGTACCCGTCGGGTTGCGACCGATCGAAATGCGGGGATCGATTTTGGCCAACGTGTGTTGAACCTCGGTCGGATCCAACGACTCCAATCGACGTCCGGCAAAAAGAACTTTTCGTTTGCCGGACACGCCGCGATTGACCCGCGGTACTACCACCGTTTTCGGTTTGGCACCGGTCGCGGTGGTCACGGCAGTTATGACCGGTTCCGATTGTTCGAGTTGTTGGGTGCGACTGGTCGAGGCCACGTTCGGTTGCAGTTGATGGACCATCGAACGGCGAAATGCTTCGAGCGTGGCATAACTCATGCCTGGTAATTGTCGTCTCTTTGGTAATTCCGTTTCGGGTTCGGTGGTTTTGGACATCGACAACGGCGATCTTGTGCTCGAGTCCGAGAATTCGTCCACGGATGAACTGTCGGTGGACGACGAGTGGAGAACTGAAACGGGCGGCAATCGAATGCTTTTGTTCAGTGAAAAGCTGTTGTGGATTTTAGGTTTGACTGCCACAACGTGATGATTCGATGTTGAGCGACTTGAGGGACGATGACATGTCGGAGTTCGTAATTTTTTCGGCTAAATTAAAAATAAAATTTTTTTTAATTATTAAAATCGATTTTCATAAATAAAAAAAAAAATTCAAAAAAATCTAAAAAATAAAATTCTTGAAACTGATTAATCACCCAATCCACAATTGATTTTCTCACTTTCTTTTTCAGATTAAGCGCATCCATTTTCGTTTTCAACGCATGCATTTTCTGCAACGTCACAGCATTTTCGATGACCCGTTCTTGAGCCGCAACGTCTTCCGCATCCTCTTCGTTCAAGGCCCTCATCGAACTACCACTAATCGTTTCCGTGAGCGGCGAGAGAGTTCCATCGCCACGGTCAATAACCCGAAAAAAATTTATTTGATCTCCATCTCGAAACACCAACAGTGTCACTTGTCGACCACCCGGTAATTTTTCCCAAATTTCTTCCCTAAAAAAGAAAAAAAAAAAAAAATTTAAATTAAAATACCTCAATCGTTACTAATTGCGTTTAAAAAGCATTAAATTGACGTCATCGTTACATCACGCTATTCAGCTATAAACCAATTACATAGAAAAAAAAATTAAACCGAAAATCATTGATATTATAAATAGAACTAATTAATTTTTAAATCAACATTCACAAGGTCAACTTAAAATTCAAATTCCATTTAAAATTGAACATAAAAAATCAAATTAATAATTTATTGACTTTAAAGACACGTCAAAGTCACTTAACACTAAAATTACATGTCTACCGATTAGCTTCCATATATTCCATCATTTCCCTCCAAGTGGGATCTTCAATTGGAATCCGTCGCGTATTAATCGGCCCACCGCGCATGGCCAGTACCAATTTGAGCGTACAACCGTCAGTTATGCAATAATCACGCAGGGAATTTTCATTTTCCAACTCCTTCGATTGCCATATAAGATGTTGTTGCGATGCGGGTATTCCTAAAAATTCAATAAAATTCAATATTAAAATTTAAAAAAAAAATTATAATAATAATAAAGACAATAAATTGTATGAAAATTCAGGTTAATTACCACTTAAAAACTATTATAATACACAGATAAAAAAAATATTTATTCCAACATTTCCTCTCAACCGAATTACGTAACATTTATCCTTGCAGATAAAAATATAAACTTAAAATACCCTAATTCTTCATCCAAATAATTATCATTAACTAATTGACTGTTCGAGTGGGTGAATAATAAATTTCAAACTGAATCGATAAAATATTTCGCAATTTTTTTCATTTTTCAATTTTTTTTTCCTCAATAAAAGAAAAAAACAATTCTTCACATGCCAATGAACTAATTCCAATAAGTGACGTCAAACATTTGATTAATATTTTTTTTTCTAGTGGAAATATGAGGCCAACCTTCAGGAAGTTAACTCTTTATATGCAAGGATTTAATCGAGGGTGAGGCTCTTTTTAAATTTAAAAAAAAAAAATCCAAGGTCAGTTTGATGTTGGTTTTATGGTCCTTATAAGCTCAAATGTGTCACAAAAATAAATTAAAATATTTAAAATAATTGAATAATTTAAAAATATTAAAAAAAATCACCTTCCATTCTTTGAATTTTACTTTTAACCGATAAAATCGTTTCCAAAGGTGCCACTCGCACTTCGAAAGTTGTTCCTGTGAGTGTTTCTATGTACAAATCAATCATCGGTGGTGGCATCACGTCTTGTTCCGAACATGAACTTGTTTCCCGGAAATGCATGATTTGGGGAAAAAACAAAAAAGACTTTTTTATACCTAAAAAAATAAATTAAAATTAAAAAAAAAATGAAAATTTTTAAATTTTGTGATTTTTTTTTTTTTACCTCTGAAAGCTGATGAGTCATGAAGAAATTTGCTGTGTTTTAACTTTTCAACTTTCAAATAGTTTCTTAGCGAAAAAAAAATAGGGAATTTGTGGGGCCGCGGGGTTTACAGAGGAGACTTACTAAGCCTAATCAGCTGTTCATGATTATGTGTAGTTGTTTTGCCCGCAGACCGTCACCGAACTGTGTTGGGAGTGAAGCTACAACTTGAGTATCATGGCTTTTGTCGCGATCGGGTTTCACAATTAATTTCGCCGCAGCCAACCCTTCGTTTTAAAGGGCGGCTTGAGCACGACGAGGATAAGGCCTTCTCTCCAAGATGGTGGTCACGGCCATTAAGTTCCCGGATTCGCTGACGCATCACGTGCCCTCGTATATATGACGTCATGTATTTAATCTACTGAATTGTCGTCTGCAATTTTTATCTTTCTACGAATTACGATGATCGAAATATCCACGTGATTTTCTATTTCGAGAAAATTATTGTTTTTATTAATAAATTATAGTAAAAGATCATAAATTTCCATTGATTTAATAATTTCTTATCGCAATGCCAACTGATGGCTAAATTTGGAAATAATTTATTATTGTTTATACTCACGTAAATGGAATACAATTGTTTTCCTCGATATTAACTAGAAGAAAGTTTGTAATCGAATTAAAAAAAATTAAAATTTTTAAAAGAATTATTAATACCAAAATAACAGCTAATTTTCAATTTCCAAGTATGAGATAACTATTGAAAAGACCAACTCGACATTTTCAATTGCCAAAATACAAATTGAGACCTGGAATTAAAGAAAAAAAAATAAACAAATGGATAATAAACCTTCTACAAGTCTGGGACGGAGAATAAAAGCCGGTAGTGACCGACGTAAGTCGTTCGCTGCTGGAAGTCGTGTTGGAAGTAGCATGACCGAAAGTAAATTCTAAATTTAAAAAAAAAATAATAATTTTTTTAAATTTTATAAAATAAATTTTAAAAACATCAACAGGTGACAGCCAACCGATAACTCAACAACCGCGACGAAAATCAGTTTTCAGAAGTAAAAAAAAAAAAAAAATTTAAATCTTAAATAATAAAAATATTTTTGATTTTTGAATTTTAGCCCGCGAATCGGTTGTAATTCCACCCGATACCGTAGTAGTGCGAACGTCTGCTCCGTGTCCGAAATGGTGTGGCCGATGCCTCTACGAAAACCATCCTTTGGACGATCATCCGTCAAATGTCGCCAATTGTATGGACTTATTGCGTTGTCCACCCCATCGGTATCCATCAAAAATTATATATTTCTTCATGATTATTGCGTTTATATGGATCACTCTATGGGGAATATTTGAAACTGGTGAATTATTCCCTGGTGGGAGAGTTTGGACTATATTTTTCGTGGAAGTCGCTGCTTTCATCGGAGGAGAATTGATCAAATTAATTCATTTGCCGCCACTTTTTGGTAGGTAAATTTAAAATGTTGAATTTTGTGATGTTTTTTTGATATTTGAATAGGGATGTTATTAACTGGGATGATATTGGGAAATATTCCATTTCCAATCGCTTTTCTGGCACCTTCGGACGTGATGAAGAATATTGTTGTGGTTGTGAGGTATATAGTGAGATGAGTGGGATTGTGAGTTGAGTTTTAATTTTTGTAATTACAGGAGTACCGCTTTAGGGATTATTTTAACTCGGGCTGGTTTAGGATTGAATCCGACAGCTTTACGTCGTTTAAGTTTTGTTTGTTTCCGTTTGGCGTTTGCTCCGTGTTTAGTGGAATGCGTTGTGAGTGGTATTGCCGCACATTTCTTGATAGACATGGATTGGATGTACTGTTTCATGCTTGGGTAAGAACCTGATACAATTAGTACAAGAGGAGGGGGCCGACATTCAAAGAAATCTCGTAAACCCTTGGATTTGCAATTCCCAAATTCAGCGAATATTTGCATTGCAATTTCAAAAGATTCTGTGCAAACCCAAATAAATCCAAGCAAATCTATTCAGATCTCAACAATTCTCAGCAAATTCAAGCAATTTCATGGAAATTCACAAATCTGAGCCCAGAAAATCCAAACATTCAAACAAATTCAAGCAAATCCACACATTGGATTTATAAAATTGTAAATCTCATAAGCTCAAAAACTTATTGTTGGCCCCCTTGGTTTAAGGTCGCCAGCAGTTATTGTGGCCAAACTTGACGATAGATCAGCAAACAAGAGTGACAGTTATTTTGAAACCGACTTAAAGCTCTTGGTATATGATTAAGGTAATTAATCGTATTTGCACATTAAAGTGCACAGCGTCAAAATGTTTAGATGAAGAAATTGTCCTTCTAGTATTA
>JAQFZU010000999.1:0-16717 GCA_034696185.1 Henia vesuviana | reverse complement strand
CAAGGTCCGGCGTTCCTTTTAAAAATTAAAAGAACATTCACAACACATATTGACATAAATGGTTCACCATAGACAACTTAAAGTCAGATTAATGGTGTCGAGAATGTATATCGTAGCGCCCTCGTGTGGCAAAAATAGCAACCGTGTTCAAAAATATACTAAATGTACAAAATGCTATTGTTGCATTAGTATAATCTAACAACTACGGAACTCGGCCTAGCGGTTAAATTTTGCAGCGATTAATTTTTGATAACATTACAATTGATAGGAATATGTGAACTAGATTACTTATTAAATAGTCAAAATTGATTAAAAAATTAGTGTGATGTCAGATTAACATTTAAAAAATTTATATAAAAATAATGACACAAACGGCGTTCCATAAACTTGTATGTTTTAATCGATTGTAAGTTTTAAATTCGAATAAGCAATTAAGCATTGATCAAGCAAGGGTGTCACGCGTGACGTACCGACTCCTGATTGGCTGATGAAATCTAATTCAGTCACCCGTAATCTCTGTACTTTGGACCTGCGATGATCTTACATATGCAAAACCCAGGCAAAACCTCTAGAGACTTTATTACCATTAGGTGTCGCTTATAAGTAAAAACTTTAAATTTAATATAACGTGATATAACCCTCGATATAACCACAGATTTCCTATGGTAATCTGTGATATAACCAAATAACGTTATTTTATTTACGAAATGAGATTTTAGATGAAAATCACTCGATTTGATATCTATTAAATATGAAAGCACATTTGAAATAGACGAGCTAACATTTAACTGGTAAGAAATGACGTATAACAAATAACATGAAAATTGTATTAAATATTGTTACATTCCAGAACCGAACAAAATGGACAGCGGCGACAGAATTAAACTTGACTTTACATCCGAAAATTTCGACGCAACTCTTGTTTTAAATTCCGATGACATTAATCTCCCATTTCCAGATGCAGAAACATTTGAAACAGTTAGTGATTACCAAAAAATAGTCGAAAAGAACATGGATCGAGATCAACTAGATTCAGCCCACATTGTAAGTGCCAAGATCAAAATAAAACAAAAAATAATTAATTAAATTAAATTTATGATTAAATTTATAGAAAAACAAACGTGAACGAATGGAAAGACTTAAGGCAATGAGTCTACAACAATCATCCGAGGAAAACACAAGTCAATCCAATATTAAGCCAAGGTCCCGCAGAAGTGTATTTAACTTCATGGAAAAAAGTACATCGAGTGGACCACTCGGAGCTTTAGTTAAATGCATGAATGAAAGAATTAAAGTTAAGGTAATATTATTGAGTAATTAATTAACTTGTAAAATTAAAATAAATAGTTTATTTTAAGGTTTTTACACGAAATTATAAATACATTCGAGGCATCTGTACAGGATTTATTGAAGCCTTCGATAAACATTGGAATTTAGCTCTGTCTGATGTGGATGAAAGTTTTATTAAATTTAATAAAGCGAAATCTCCAGCGACTGCAGAAAGTGTTGAAAGCAGTGGGAATGTTGATACTAACAATTCTCTGATTTTGGGATGTGCTCAAATCGGTTCTATTTGCATTAAAAAAACTAAAAAATTAAAAACATTTCAAAGACATCTTAATAAATTATTCATACGTGGAGATAACATAGTTTTAATTTCAATTGTCAGTTAATATTTAAAGAAAATTTTTTTTTTTACTGTATTACTATTTTTAAGTTTTAAATTCTGTTTCCGCTAAATTGTAAAATAAAATTCTTTTTTAAAAATTGTTTTATTTTGATTAGTTCTTGAAAACGTTAAGTTTACTGATATTAACACCAGAGGTCGTTTGGGTATTTTTTGCCATGGAATTGGAAAACCACGAGGAAGATTTTACGCTTTTGGGACAAGTGGACGAAAATAAAAATAAAAAGGTACCTTTTAAATTCTCCATTAAGTTAATTTTTAAAATCTACAATAATTCGTTCTAGGTTAAACGCGTATTACCAAGATGGTTATCAAACCCAGTTGTAATAAACAACGATTTGAAAAACTTGGCACCAATCAGTGAAGTTAAGGCATTAGGCAAAACCTTATTATCCAATTTACAGTCAAACAAAGTAACACATTTTTTCCCAGGTGCGTATTTAATATTTATTATTTAATTTTAAAAATTGACGCTTTAAAAATATTTTAAAATTCCAGTTCAATCGACTGTAATTCCATGGTTACTGCAAAGTATTTCCCAAAATTGTTTGCCTCCGAGAGATTTGTGCGTGTCGGCACCAACTGGCAGTGGAAAAACCCTTACGTTTGTGTTACCTATGTTGCACGTATGAAATGGATATATTATAATATTCAACTAAAAAGAATTTAATTGGAATTTTATATTTTAGGCATTAAGTCATCGAGTCGACATAACCATCAAAGCTTTGGTTTTACTACCAGTAAAAGATTTGGCCGTACAAGTTTATCGAGTGTTTGAAAATTATAGTAAAGGCACTGGACTTAAAGTAGTCACAATTTAAATCGTAAATCAACTGTTTATTGATTTCTTTTGGACGATTTTTATAGGTTGGATTAATCGTTGGAGAAAAAACTTTCCCGAAAGAACAAGCAATGCTTATTAGAAACGATAAGTTTGGGTTACATAGCAATGTGGACATTGTAGTGGCTACTCCTGGTCGATTGGTTGATCACATAACTCAAACTGAGGGTTTCACATTGGAACACATCTTATTTTTAGTAAGTTTATAAATAAAATATAATAAATAAAATAAAAATAAATTTTATTTAATTTACACATGATTATGTTTAGGTAATTGACGAAGCTGATCGAATTTTTGACGAAACGAATAAAGATTGTTTGAAAATCATAGAGGAGAAAATATTAGAAAAATGTGATCGAAGTATTAAGAACTGCACTCTCAATTTACCTGGAATTCCAAAAGTGTCGTCGGTCCAAGAAGTTCTATGCACTGGTGTTTTTACACCCGCAAGTTGTCATTGGCTTCGTGCTAGAGTACGTTTTTCTTTAATATAAAAGTTAAATTTATTATAAATTAAATTATTGTATATTTAGCCTCAGAAATGGTTGTTTTCCGCTACATTATCTCAAAATCCCGAAAAATTACAGAAAATGAATTTATATCAACCGAAATTATTCACATCGATAATATCTAAAAAAGGAAATGGTAAAATTTTAAATTGTTTAAATATATTTTTTAATTTATTGATTTTTCTTATTAGTTGAAGATAACAGTAAAAATTACATCGGAAAATACACAACTCCGGCAACATTAAAGGTTAAATTTATTTGATATATTTTTTTCTTTCGGTTTTTAAAATTATATTTATTTTACAGGAACGTTACGTTGTTTGTGACGTGTCTATAAAACCTTTATTACTTTACTATTTTTTACATAAGCTTAAATACAAATTTGTTTTATGTTTCGCTAATACCGTTTCGACGACTCATAGGTAGTATAACCAATTCATATATTTTAAAAATAATTAATTTTTAATTATCTATGAAGGTTATTTTTATTAATGAAATCAATGTGTCAACCCAACATTAAAGTCAAAGAATTATCTGCTAATTTATCAGTAGCAAAACGAGAAGAAATTTTAAAGAAATTCAAATCTGGGAAAATCGATTTGTAAGTAAATAAACATGAAAAGAATTTTTGAAAATTTTGTAAATATTAATTGTTTTTAAAGATTAATAGCATCAGACGTAGTATCGAGAGGAATCGATTTCATTAACGTTAATTGTGTCATTTCATACGACACTCCTCAAGTTTTAAAGACTTATATTCACAGAATCGGACGGACTGCTCGAGCTGGGAAAAAAGGAACGGCAATTTCGTTTTTGCAGACAAAAGAAGTGAAACTTTTCCAGAATTTATTAACAGCCGCTGGAAAATCAGGAGTCAGAGAATTTACAGTTACAAATTCCGATTTAGAAATATATGAAAACCAATTTAAATCTGCGTTAGTTGATGTTTCAGCTCGTGTAAAAAATAAATGGAATTAAAACATGACCCTGATTATTTTGTATTGTTGTATTTTTTAAATCTTGAAAATAATAATTGGCTTTTCTAGACTTCCGTAGACATTACCCACGCATGCGCATTGCCGGTTAGATAAGGCTTATTTCGAACTACAACTTATTCTATTATGTCTATTCAGGGATTATGTCATGCCGCTAGTGACTTGTATTAGAAAAGCGTACATTGACCAAGTTAACTGAAAAATTCGAATTTATCGCCGTAATTGGTTTTAATTTATATTTTTACTTATTGCGTATGGGAAAACCATTGACAACCATCAAGTGAGTGTTTGATGCTGAAAACTTAATTCAGATCGTTATTAATTTGTATTTTATTCTTCTTTTATTATTTGAAGTGATACAGAATTATGAACAAGAATATGTCGTTAGGAGATCATGAGGACAGTAACAGTACGATGCTTTTAGATAACAATCAACACTTGTATAAAATGGGAAGTGTAAACGATTTTACTAATTTAAACGGTGGTCACGTAATCCATTTCCTACAACGGTCTTCAAATAATATGATGTTAGTCACACCAAATAGTATAGGCGATTATTCGCAAATACCAGATGTGATAATGTCTGAAGATGAGGAAAGAGGTAATAAAAGCGAGGATACCGTTGAATTAGATATTGATCGTTTTCACATTTGTTACGCTGAAGGAAAAGTTGAGGAAGTGAATAAAACTTTCGACACTGACGAAATAATTGATGATATTTTTGAAAACATGAAACAAAGTGATGATCATGTTCAAACTAATCACATACAAAGTGAATTCAGTTTGGATTTAGACGAAGAAGATGAATGTGCAGTTGAAATAGAAAATGACAATGAAATGGAAGAAGTTTTTGTGGATGTGGAAACGGAACAAAATAACGAAATTAACGAAACTGACGACGACAATATTTCTATAGACGAAGTGGACGTACCAACACCACCGACTCCTGATGCCAATGATGTAGAACAAAACGAAACGGATGATGAAATTATGGACGAAAACGAAAAGACCGATATTACTCCAGATACTGTAGTTGAAATTAACATTCCATCACCACCGTGTATTATGAGCCGTATGGAATACGTAAATAACTACGAAGACAGCTCGTCTTCAACACACAAAATTAATTCACCATTTTCCGCTGACGTTGAGAGTCACATCTACGACGATAATACATATTCGACAATTGATGCACCGACAATACCCATCGATGAAATGGAAGAAGAGAGAAACAACGACGATCATAAAATTAATGAAATTGCATCTCATCTTATAACGAATGGAAATATAAACGAGACACGAATAACTGAAATTCAAGTACAAGATATTAATCAAATATTGATACAAAGTAAAGAAGATATTAATGCTGTATCGATGTTTAAAGAAAAAGGTTCTAATCAAGTATTAATGCAAACTAAAGAACAGAATGCTAATCAAGTAGGTAAAATTTAAATGTTTGTAAAGATTTGTTTTGTAATATTATTTATTTACTTCTTTTTAAGCCTGAAACATGTAAACAACCAGCCTTTAAGATATGCAAAGTTATTCATCATGCGGATGGGACGAGAGAATGCATCGAAACGAATATAAATGAAATTTCATTGGCAGATCGAGCTGTTGTATATCGTGCTATGTTCTCGAAGTTTCCTCAGGCATTGACACAAAACGGTACCGATAAAGAAAAGGCAGAAAATGTCGTAAAAGATACTGAGAAAGGTTGAAAATAAAATTTAAATATAATTAAACACTGAAAATTGATTGCTATTTTATAATTTTTTTTTAGAAAAAGCAGCCGCAGTCAATAATAAAACAATAGAAAATAACTTAGAACAACAACCATCGACTTCCTTGCAAAAAATAGATACTTTACCACCTGCAACTGATACGAATTATCCTTTAAAAACATTTTTGAAAACTTCTTCGGATGATTTACCTGTAAATAGTCAGAATTTAGTAACTGTTAAACAAGTTAATTTAAAATCAGTCATTCAAAATTGTGATTCAAATATATCAAATGTCAAATTGGGTGACAAATATCAAAAGACTACACCAAAAACATTATCACTGAACACTGTTAAATTAAAGTCGACGTCGTCGTCTTTTAAATCCAAAACAAATTTCGAGACTGAAAGTTCGACTCACAATTGTAAAGCTGAAAAATATTTTGATTGTAATGGTTGCAACGAACGTTTCAAAAGTGACACTGACTTTTTAAGTCACGCGGCATTGAATTATTTAAAGGTGTCACCGCATTTGTTCGCCGATAACTGCATCATTAAATGTACTTTATGCAAGGAGAAACCCGTTTTGATGGCCGATTTGATGATGGCGAAGGAGCATTTAAGAACCCATTGTACAGAAATAAGCACTAAATGCGACCTTTGTACTCAAGTTGTTGCACGAGATCATATTTACGCAACGAAAGAAAACGTTGAAGTTTTATCGGAACGAAACTTCGAATCGAATGAAATGAATAATAACGAAGACGAAGAAATGATTTTAGTTGGTGAGACTGACATGATTGCCGATGAGGAAAATCCAAACAAAAACGATGATATACTCGTTGAAAAGGACGATTTATTACCATCGAAAAAAACACCAGCTTTGATTTACAAATGTCGGTATTGCGAAAAACAATTTAGGAAAAGAAATATTTGCAAAATGCACGTATTTGCTCATCTAGGTAAGAAGAGTAACACATTTCATTTTAAAATTTATTTAAAAAATTTTATTTGCAATTTCCAGATCTTCATCCGATCACGTGTCCATTATGTGGGATTGCTTTTCATCGGAAAGAATTATTGAACGAGCACATGCAAAGCCACGTGTTGGCGAAAGCCATAAAAGGAAAAGACGATGGGAAAAATGAGACGAAGAAGGAAAATAATATCATAACCATCAAAGAATCGAGAAATATCGAAGTAATAACTTTAGATGAAAATAAAACAAGCGAAATTCCTAAATCCCCAATCAAGAAAAGGCAAATCGACGATAAAACTGTTAAATCATCGCTAGACAATTGTCCAATCCTGTGCAAAATGTGCGGTGTGGAATTTAAAACTACTCATCGGTTACGTATTCATCAGACACGGCTTCACAAAAATCAAATTGCGAATTCGGATGCCAAAACTACAACTAAAGTAGTTAGCCAGGACTGTGGAAAAGAATGCCAGTAATTTACAAATATTTATAATTAATTTCTAATTATAAACATAATTTATTAATTTAAATTTCAGAAATAATAACGCGCTTGTGCAGCACATGCAAAATGCATGTGTAACAGACATTTTGTGTGGATTATGCGGGAAAATGGTACCCAGTGGACGGGGTTATACAAATCACAAATACTATTGCCACAGGAAAAGCATCGAATCTCAAACGAAAACTCAGAGAACAAAAACTCCAGCGGTGAATAATACAATACCTCAAGTTTTAGATCATATTGAAGTAGTGAATAATAAACCGGAGGCTTGTACGATAACTGAAATCGTCGATCAAACCGAAACAGCGAAAAATGCAAATAGCACAAACGGTAAGTATTGATTTTCTTAATCCCAAATTTTTTTAATTCTTAACAATTCCATTTCTAAATTAGTCGTTGAATCGCCCGCATTAGCAACAGCGACTAAAACAAACGTCCAGCAAAAATGCTACCATTGTGCTTACGCTACGTCTAATATGAACAATTTGAGAACTCATTTGGTTAAAAAACACAAATATCCCACATTTCGTAGCCGTCAGAACAAAAATGAGCCAATAACCTGTGATAAATGTGGCCTTTCGTGCAAGTAAGTTTTTATTTAAAATTTCAATTATTCAAATCTAATTTGATTTCCCGTAGAGGTACATCAGCACTTAAATTGCATAAAACTCGGTTTTGTTTGGCTGGACAAACACTCGTTTGTAATATTTGTTCGAAAACATTCAAAGAACGAAGGAAATACACAGCTCATAAATCCACTCACAAACCTGTAGGCCAAAAGAGAGGTCGACCTAAAAAAAGTAAAAACTTTTAATGAAATTTAATTAAAATTATCATTACTTATTAAATTAATATTTATTAGCCGAAGAAATAAATATAGACGACACTGATGCAGGCAGTGGGAGTAAATCCGATAACCAATCGTTACAACTTGCAATTAGGAGCATTGACGAAACTGATGATCCACAAAAGAATAAAACAGAAAAAAGTAAAATAGTAATAGAAGAAATAAACACTTACGAAGACGAGCCACAAAAAGCAAATGAAACTTTAATGGTGAGTGGTGTGCAACCAGTGACACAATTGAGAGGGAATAATACAGAAATGAAAGGTCAAGTGGTTCATTTAGTGGTACGGAATTCAAATGCTATTCAAAGTAGTAATGGTTTAATTCATCAACCGATAAGACAAGCACCCATTTCGAATCAACCGAATCAAGTTTTGAACTGTTATCAAGTATTGATAGCTCCCACTGGCGAACGAGTGCTTGCGTTGATGCCAAATTTTAGTTTTAACAGTTAATTTTATTGAAGGTTCAACCTGTTTTTAATGTCGAACAAATGAGTATTAAATAAAAATTTCATTGATTTTTTAAAACTTAAATTGAGAATTTTATTCTATTTTTCGAATTTAGTTTCGTCATTCATGTTTTGTTATTCGTTATATTTATATTACGGAAACAAGTGCAGCTTTGTTTAAGTTGACAAATTATTCGAATTGTTTGGCTCGGGTCCATCCACCGCCATTTTTTTTCCTTAAACCTGAAACAAAATTATCCAAATGTGCTTCGAAATGAGGAATCAGGGTTAAACTTAGTTTATAATTTAATTTTAATGTGATGAAACTCGTTTAAAATGTTTTATTTATATTTTAATTTACAAAATAGGGTGTCATTCACAAATAAGTGAACTACTCAAAACTAAGGTTTTGTAGTTAATTTGTTGATTTCACTTTAAGCTTAGACATTTTATACTAATTACAATTTGGTCCAGCAATAATTTGGTATACAAAAAAAATGGTAAAGAATTAAATTTTTTTTAATAGCAAAAGAAAAAGTTGTAGAAAAGAAATTTATTTTGAGCCATTTAACTTTTATAATATCAATTTCTAAAAACTTAAATTTAGTTCAAAAACAATTATAATACAACATTTTAAACATTGTAAAAATTCATTAAACTGGAAAATTAAAAATAAACAAAAACAGGGATCATAAATCAGGTATGTCTTTAATCCCTTTCATTTACAATTGACATTTGTCGGTGGGTGGAAACTATTTTTTAAAATTTTATATTAATTTTTTAAAAAAATTATTTCATTTGGATGATGGAAGGAAGAGCACAATAACAACCATCCTATTTCTTATCCCTATTCATTCAACACCTACAAATTAACTACTTTAATTTCATTTTTTTGTTTAAACAAATTTACAATTCTATTAATACCTGATTACGTATCAACCTGTCGTTAACGTGCGTAAATGTTCGAGACTTTTCGAAACGTCAGAAAATGAAGGGCGGCGATCGGCTTGAAGATCCCAAGCTTTACGCATTATCTCGTACACTTCAGGAGGACAACCTTCGGGTGCTTCCATTCTGTAACCTTTTTCAACATGTTGTACTACGTCAGCCAATGGCTAGAAGAATTTAATTGAAATCGTAAGTATTTTTTTCATTTATTTATTTATGGTTAAAACTTACGATTCGTGGGTAAGGAACACGACCAAACGAATAAATTTCCCAGAGGAGGATCCCGAAGCTCCACATGTCGGATTTATTTGAAAATTTCTAATAATTTATATAAATATGAATTTAAATGAGGTTAAATTGAATTTGAAAAACTCACGCTAAGCCTTAATGCTTCGGGCGCAGTCCACTTGATGGGAAATTTGCCACCTTCTTGATTAAATGATTCATCACGAGCCAAACCAAAATCAGAAACCTTTAAATTTAATTTATTATTTTTTTCTTAGAAATTTAAAATGTTTTGTTTAATTACTTTGGCAATTGCTTCGTCGGAAATGAGCACATTTCTCGCTGCTAAATCTCGATGAACCACTTTTTTCGATTCGAGGTAAGCCATTGCAGCGCAGGTATCACTATAAAAATTAAATTTAAATTTAGAAATACAATTTTAAATTCAAATATTATTACCAAGCGAAATTTATTTGATCTTTTTTGGTAACATGTAAACGTCCACGTGACCTTAAATAATCGACCAAACTCCCTTTACCCATAAATTCAGTAACGAGGTAAACCGAAGGCCAGTCGAAAACAACACCAATCATTTGGACTAAGTTTGGATGCCGAAGCGACCTTTTAAAAAAAATTTCAAAATATTTAAATTTGAAAATAAAAATTAATTATCACTATTTCTTACGTCATAACTGATGCTTCGGCTAAAAATTGTTGAGCAGCTTTACTGGAATCCTTCAGTGTTTTAACTGCGACTTTTTGACCTCTCAAATTGCCCAAAACCACATCTTCGTAAGAAAAATATATAAATAAAAATTTAATTATTATAAAAATACTTTTTTTTTTCTACCTCCAAATTCGCCTTTTCCTATGACTTCTCCCAATTTGAGATCACTTTTATTAATGACCCAACCAGCCATTTCAAAAGCTTTCGAATCGACGGAAAAGTCCAAATTTCCCTCTTTCGGAACCGATCGTTTTAACTGCGTGCACAACCCATCGGCATCCTTCTCGTAGTGTTGTACCAATTGAGTCAAATTCTCAAAGTATTCCTCTTCATCGATAGTCAACTTATTGTCTTTATAAATAACCCGATAATGTTCGACCTTCTGATTAAAACAGACACACAACGTGTAATCTCCTGGATAATTCGTGCTCTCGCGGACGAGAAATAAACCATCTTGTCTCGGATGGAGTAATTCTTCGGCTAATTCCCGGACGATTTTTCCGTGAAACCATGGCATTGTATTCAGTTTCACCTCACTCCTCTTCTGGACGTAATTAGCCGGAATCATACCTTCACGACCGTCTGATCGTCTTGCACGGTACCAATTAGGATCCTGAGAATACAAAAAAATATTTTTTCATTATAAAATTACCACATATATTATTTCTAAAAATGGATTAAATATCTATTTTTAGTTTTTAAAAAAAAAATAATTCAATTTATTTGAAATGTGAAAGGGAAACGATTCATTAACTGTGTTGAAATTTTTCTAACCCTTGTTGGAGTTATGATTGTCATGGGTTCCCATTTTTGAAATGGCAAATCTTCGTCCGAATTGCCTTGAAAACTGTACCGTGCTATCACTTCTGTACCTGATGGCCAACTCTAGAAAAAGAAAAATATTTTTAATTAAAATTTGTAAAAATATGAATGAAATTTTTTTTTTTTTAAATTCATTTTAATTCAAATTGTATCTCATTTCCGTTACTATTGTCATTTTAACGTGTAACTTTAAGTTTGATTCAAATGTATTCAAACCTTTTCTTGGCTCATCCCCGAAGTCACCAACGCATAGCAGAGTATCTGAAATTAATGGGTAAATTAATTAATTTGTTCTTAATAAATTAATCAGTTTAAGTAGTTAATAACTTTTTACTTTTTTTTTAGAGGGTTTCCGACTCTCACGTTTATCGAGCCATGAATTTTAATGAACGATTTATTTATATTTTTTGCATCTTTTCAAAAATTTATCCCATTAGAGAATCACCCAAGCGCTTTGCGTGATTCACTTAAATACATTAAAGATTAACTTTACCGAGCTGTGTGGGTATTTTCGTTTTTGTATTTTTCCACAGCGACTTAATATTTTTATTTGGTTTGAAAATGAAATTTTGATTTTTTTTTTTAGAGTTAAAATAATTACTTACAAACTTCACATAAAGGATCGTTTGTTGTTTGATATCATCTAAAATAGACTTCCTTCTCGGGTTTTATAAAATCTTTAAAAATCTCCCCTACCAACAGGATGAGGAAAGACTAATAGTCCATATTCGTGTTATTGGTGGATGACGTCACGAAGAGTTCTTAAAAACAGTGATGATGTCATTTCAGCATCATGGTGCATTATGGGAATAAGTTATAACATATCGGTTTTATATTTGTTAAATAATAAATAAAAACAAAATTTTTCTCCACATTTTTATTTTTGAACTATTTTAAAGAAATTCAATCCATATTCCATTAAAATTAGGAATTTTAGGAGCTCAAATTGCATAGATAAAAATGTTTACACAAACAATTCACTTCTCAAGATAAATTGTATAAACTAAAAAATATTTTGTAAATTACCACAAAAATTATTATAAATAATCTAGACTAGTTAAACACTTTAAAACACGTATTTATCATTTCAGTAAAAATACTATAAACTTACAAATATTAATTAATTATCAAAAAAAAATTTATTTGATAAAAAAGAATAAATAAATACAATTTTAATTTATTGTAAGGCTTTTTTAAAATTACTCAGCTATTCTTAACACATCTTTATCACCTTATTGCATCATGTAGTTCTCAAATTAAACTGTTACAACACTGATTAAAATAGAAACAAAAACAATTATCAAATTAAAGAAAAATTTCTTTAAAAAAAAAACAATTTTTGATACAAATTTTAAAATTAAAAATTCATTCGTAACTCAATCTGGGCACTCCGTGAAGTTCAATGAAACTTTCTAAAGTCTGCGGCACTTGACCCTGATAAGAAACATTAAACTTTCGCACAGCTTTCGCCGCAATACATTTTAAGCTTAATTTCGATTGAGTTCTCAATATAATTTCAGCAACACCCGTCGTTGCAGCTTCGAACGGAGTTTGTCCCTTGTTATTGACCGTATCCATGTGAGCTCCACCCTCGATCAAAGCCATTATAATCGAATGAAGCGTTAGAAAATCGGTGATCGGTTTTTGATATGTAACGATCAAATGAAGTGGCGTATTCCTATTCTTATCCAAAGCATTCACATCGGCACCGCACTTAATCAGTAACTTGGCAGTGGCAGCGCAAGGAAAATTACACACATCGTTCGTATGAAAATCATCGACTATAGTGTCCGAATGGGCGATCAAATGCAGCAACGAATATTCGTGATCTTTCGTAGCCAAAGTGAGCGAATTCAATTTATAAACCAATTTATAAATATGCATTTCTTCCTCCCTCGTTGCTTTCTTCAATAATTTCGTAACTAAAATAAGTAAATAAAGAATTGTTAATATATTTCCATCCATTTCATCTCTGAGTGTTTGTTTCTCGCTGTCAGCAGTCATCGGGAGTTTGATTTGGTTCCTTTCCAATTCCAAAACTCCCCTTTCGAGTACTTCGCTCAAGAATTCGAACGGTAAATCGACCCCGATGTGGATCATTTGACAGAAAACTTGCACGAATCTCAGCATGTCCTTCGCTACTGACAATCGACTGTTTTGGCGCAGGCGCAGTGCGTGCATCCACAACTCGATGCACCGATCGAATCGACAACAATCGGCGAAAACCGCGCCTCTGAAAATAACTGGATGCGGCACTTCGGGATTATGCGATCCCAGAATCCTTTCGCGGATTACCAACGACTCCATATGTAATTTATTCTCGTTGCTCCTTAATGCTTCCAATTCCTCCATATTTCGACATTCGACGTGGTTCTCGTAAGCTTCTACTGGCGGGCACCATCTTTTAAGAACCGGTTCGCAGCCGATTTGAAATCTCAATTCCATTCCTCGTAATAAGTACGCGTAAGCTTTAGCCAAATTATAATTTTCTTTATCGTTCGCGAACGACGCGCCGAGCAATTCGAGGGCATCGACTCTCTCTTCGCGAGTCACATTATCCCTTTGTACTAGAAATTCGACGACGTCGGCTTGAGTTCTTTCGGCAGCTGATATCAACGGGGTCATTCCGTATTCGTTTCTTGGCATGTCGGCGCCTTTCTCCAACAGGTCTCTAACGATCTCCCAATGACCACATTCTGCCGCGAAATGAAGAGCCGTTGCGCCGCAATGGGCTTTCGTGTTGGGATTTGCGCCTTTTTCCAAAAGGAAATCGACCACTTTGGTGTGTCCTTTGAACGCTGCTATCATGAGGCACGTGTTGTTGTATTTGTTGGCTATGTGGATGTCGGCTTCGTGTTCAACGAGGTACCGGACGATGTCCAATCGACCGTCGAAGCACGCGGCTCTCAGTGGGGTCGAGTTGGTCTTGGTCGGGTGGTTGATGTTGGCACCGTTTCTTACTAAATATTTAACCACGTTTAAGTGACCTGCTCCGGCTGCACACCATAATGGACTTGCACCTTCGATGACGTAACCGTCGAATCGAACTACACCTTCCTGTTCGATGATCGGTTTGAATTTGAGTAGCAGCATTTTGACGACTTTCTCGTGACCGTTGCGGGCTGCAATGATGAGAGGCGAACATTTCTGGCCTTCTTCGTCAGTTATATGACTCAGAAGATAACCGATTTCGTGATCAGGTTTGTCTGCCAAAAGAGCGAACAAAGTGATGGCCATTCCATCCCTGGCTGCGTAATACACGCGTTGTTTTAAGGATTCGGATGTGGGTTCGATGGTCGTGAGTGAGTTACTTCGGTGAGTGAGAGAATCGAAGTCCATCTCGGTTAATAAAACTGGACACGACTGTCGTCTATTTATAGTAATAAATGCTGACAAACGAAGTTCAATATATTGCAAATGATAAATAATTCGTGCTCATGCGCACAAGAAAGGAACGAAGTCTGGTGATAAAATAACAAAGAAAATTAAACGTTAAAAATATCGACCATAGATGGTGCAAATTTTTCAATGAAATTTAAATTTTACTTGGGCTTTGAATAAGTTTATTTTATGGCTAATGTACGGGAAATTATATCGCTCTGCGAAAAAGGTAATGAATAATGTACTATAAAAATTGTAATTTTAAACTGTTTTATATTTTTCAGAAATAAAACAAAAAGAAGAAAGTTTAAAGATTTACCAATTGAAGCAAAATGAATTGGAAAAAGAAATTAAAATTGGTTTGTGTTAAAATTAATCTAATTTAACGAATAAAAATATAAAAAGGATTTTTTAAATTATAGTTGATAGTAAAATTCGACAATTGGTTGCAGAATATCTTGAATCGGAAAACGAGGTCAATGTGGGCAAAATTAAATCACTCAGAGACGATACTTTGATTTCAAGAGTCAAAGATAGAATATTTCGAATGTCAACAACCATTAATGAAATTTCTGATAAAATAGAAACGGAAGAAGATGCATTAGTTTGTGATATGTAAATAGATTTTGCTTCAAATTATAAATTTACGATATAATTTTTTTTTGTAAATTACAGAGATGACTTTGAAACTCGAGTCGATGAACTTCTTAGTAAAAATGCTGGGAATATTTACGTGAGTTAATATAATTTTATTTTTAAATTAAATTTTTTTTTATTTTGATATTTTATTAGCGTAAGAATAATTTGGCTAAAGATGACGCTTTTATTGGCAAGGAATTGGATGGAATTAAACATCCAGGTATATTTTTACAAGTATTATTTGTTATTTTTAAAATATTTTTTAAATTCAGGTCATACGAAAAGCGATGTTATAAATTCTGAAAAAGTCAATAGTTACAATGAATTTTTCGGCGAAAATTGGGAAAAAATTCTGTGAGTTGCATTATTTAGGTATAATTATTCTTATTATAATTTATTCAACAACAGGGACTTATTCGAAACCGAAAATCAACTATGCAAAAAGCATGTAGAATCTATAAAAGCCTAAAACTTGTATTAGGCTTTTAAAAATAATATTATAAAATAATAATTTTTTTTAATTTTAATATTTTGTTTATTTAGTACTTTATTTTGTCGTTTTTGTTTTGGCATTGAAAGTGAAAAGTAATAAAAATTTTAAGGTTTTATATTTTTTAATAATTAATTTTGAATTGCGCGCCTTAAATTGCATTGCATCACTAGTTGGCGCCATATTAGCCATATTAGCGATTGTCGTCCGGCGTGCGTTTTCGCGAATATTCGATTCGATTGTTCGATCTCAGCCTAGCCGTTACTTAACGGTCCAAAAACAACTATAAGAAATATTTTCTCAAAATGAGTGAACCGATCATGGAAACAGTTCAACTCCCGGAATCAGATAAAACAATTCTCGCCCCTGGTCCAAATGCCGTGGATATTTCGCCCGAACAAGACGGAGGAGTCCTCAAAGAGATCCTGAAAGAAGGCGAAGGAGATGAATCTCCCATAAAAGGCGATGAAGTAAATGTACATTATGTTGGACGACTCGAAGATGGTACCGAATTCGATTCCAGTCGAGATCGAGGAGATTTATTCAACTTCAAATTGGGGACTGGTAACAATATAAATATATTTAAAATGACGAGTTAACGATTTAAAAATGTTTGTTATTTTAGGTTCAGTAATAAAAGCGTGGGATATCGGCGTGGCAACGATGAAAAAAGGAGAATTATGTACTCTCTTCTGCAAATCTGAATATGCGTATGGTGAAAATGGAAGTCCGCCAAGAATTCCACCAAATGCAACTTTGGTAAGTGTCGCAAATGACTAAAGTCGAAAGGATTTAAATTAAATTTGATGAAATCTAAGGTATTCGAAGTCGAATTATTCTCGTGGGAAGGCGAAGATTTATCAGCGAAATCCGATAAAGGGATTATGAGAAGGCGTATTAAGGAAGGCGATGGATTTACATCTCCAAACGATGGTGCAATGGTTACAGGTTA
>JAQFZU010000998.1:0-16744 GCA_034696185.1 Henia vesuviana | reverse complement strand
AATTAGATTTGCATTGTTAAAGATTGTAATTTTTAGATCAAAAATTGGAATTAAAGCAATAAATACAGCAGTTTTAGTTTCAGAGAATTGTTCCAACATCGATAAATTCATTAAATCTGAATTTGATTTACCCGATTTCTTTAATCATTTGTTGTTTGAATAACCAATCAAAATTTTTATAAAGTTCTTTTAATAGAAAGAAATTTAGGTGTTTGCAAGTTTACTATAAAAAATTTTGGTCTATCATAACGCTCATCAAGTACTGTACAAAAGCAAACACACTGACAGTTTAAAGCAACATGTAAAATTAATAAATTGATAAACAATTGATATACGCTCAACACAACAATTAATTTCAATGCATTTAACAATGTGTCTAAAGAATTATTTTAGAAATATAGATTTATCTTCATTTGGATTATTGCTTCGATAATTCATGTTTTTAAAATCTTAAAATTAATTTTGAAGTTATCTCACTGAGTTATAGCTGTTTTCACGTTTAGTATTAACAATAAAATAATTAATTTTAAAAAACTTACAATCTTTATGTAGACGGGCGGTCTAACAAACTAAATATTGTAAAAAGTCACTTCCAAAACATCTAATTGGATTAATAGAAATAGTAAATACTGTTTAATAAGATGCGAAAATATTTAAATGACTTTATAATTGTATTAGCAAACATTTAAAATTTGCATTTGTCGCAAGTTCTAAATAATGTAGAGAATACAGCTGGGCCGAATCAAAAATTAATTATTCTAAAAGCAAATAAATTTTAATATGCACACTTAACACTTTTGTTTTAACCATAAAATATTCATGATTACATAAACGATTTTATAATATCATTAAAGTAATAAAGTTTGTTGTTTTTTATTGAAACATTTTACAGCTTCAAACTTCTAAAAAAATATTATAAAATAGAATTATTTTGACATCGATCATAATAAAATACTGAAAATTATGCAAATACTTTAGTTTCTCCCCCATTTGTCTCTCTGGAGTATAATGGGGAGTCTGAAAACCCCCCAAATGGCAATTTTTTTTTCAAAAGGTGAGATAAATAGACGATAAAAAGCAATAAACAAATTCAAAGACATTGAAAGTATAAAACAGGATGAGATTTTCAATTTCATTTAAAATCAAACTCATTTCATCTCACTTTCAATTGCTTTACTTCATCAGATCACAAATTGAATTTAGCGGACCCAAAAAGGGGAAGTTAACTACCAGATGGACTTATCCCCCTCTTCAACTCCCTCGAGAAACAAGAAGTGGCATCGATCGGCCATTAATACGGGAGAATGCGACCAATGGGCGCGCTACGCCAATTAATTGGAGGATTTGGCTGCCTTGTCCACCGCCCACCTGCTCTCTTTTTCTCTACCGCTTTGGTCAGTTGATTCCATTAAATTCCCTCGACGAGACGACACCACGAGAACTTGAAGTGAATTCTCAAAGAGGCTGTTTTTACATTCTTGGATTTAGTTACATACCAATTGTTTGTAACTGAACAAACAATCGATTTAAAATGCAATGACAGATTCTATACAATTCTTTAATGTATTTTGTAATTATTTTTGGGATTAGTTTTGTTCCACCTTCTGGTCTTTTCAGCTGACTAGTTAAAGAGTTAAGGGATTAGTGGGGTATTGGCCGTGAAAAATGTGTTGGCTGCTCAATTTGCACCCTTTTAAGTTGAATAGGGTGGATTGCACCTGCTCGGTTGTTTAATGAGATACACCATCGAACAAATGACATTGATATTGATACAGTGATGGAACAGATGAAAATTTTGTGATTGCGAAGAAAAATGATTGCTTTTGGTCTAGAAAAACTCGCTGTTGGCAGATAAACAGAGCCATTGTTCGTCGGTTGCAGTGCAATCAGGTTTCTATAAAGGGTCGATAAATAAAGATGCTTTTGGAGAGTTTGACGGAAATTTTTGTGGCATCTAAATCAAAATTAATAAAAAGTGTGAAATTTGATTTTCAAAAATTAACAGATTTTACATTCTACATAATTTAATCAAATATCTACAAGTATTTTTTGATATATTATAATAAAGTAATTGATTGGATCCTAGCTTTGTATGACTTGAAATTTGTTATTATTTGATGTGTCTGCGTCGACAATACTAAATATTGCATTTAGTAATAACACTAAATGCAATAATAGTAATGCAGTAATAATAATAGACAAAGGGTGAATGTACCGGCACTTAAACAATAACAAAATAATTACTATCCGCTAGCTCTTTTCTATTTTTTATAACACCCAAAATTTACCAATTCCAGGTTCTGAAGCGCTGAAAAATCGATTTTTTAAATTTTTCATCCACCATACATAAAAAAAATTGCTTCGCATTTGATCATTCTCAATCGGCCCATCAATTATCTCGCAATCCTTTCGCTGTTGGCCGCATGAGCAACGAGGCGCAGATGGTACATGACTTTATCCCCCATCCACTTGCGCTCATATCATCCGCATCACCCCACACTCAATTACCACCATGAATTTATCAACAAACACGGCGCAAATATGTACCTATATACGTATCACTAATCCCAAAACAAAATCCCTACAGTTGTTAAACAAATCCAATATTTATTTAACTCTTTTAATTTATTCCTCAAATTTCGTCGTTGCGCTTCGAATCGTTGGGCCACATGTGGCAGTTGTAGCTCGAATGGATGCAACCGTTGATTAGATCCGTCAGTCGCCAGCTGAGACGAGGGGCTCAGGTGGTCGCAATCTTAAATCCTCTTCTTAGCAAAAACGATTCGCAGTTCCGTGGTTAAAGAAATTGAAATAAAAAAACAAAGATAACTTTTCCGTTTTAATTGATTCTGATTTTTACACATCGAGTACGTGATTCAAATAGGATATATAACATATCGCCAAGCGTAAAATTTCGATTTTACTTAATTTTTTATCCGGTGGTAAAGTTGGAAGGAGTTTTCGCAATTGCGCGAAAGCCACGTTAAATGCCTCGACACGTATCCTTTCGCGGGTAGCGTGAGCGGTGCGGTATTTTTGCGTGGCTCGTCTACGCCGACGTCTCTCTTCGCGAGTTAAAGTGCCAACGGCTTCCTTGTCGCGTCTTCTAACGGCATCTTTGTTGTGGGTGCCGGGGTCGTTTTCGCGATCACTCGGCTCCTGGTCGACTGTCATTGTTGGGGAGGTGCTGTCGGAGCAGTTGTTAGATGAGCAAAGATCTGAACCTAAAGAACCTGAAAAAGATTTATTTGTGAAAATTACAAATATGTTATTTAGAATTCAAAATTCAATCGTATTTGAGAAACAAAATTTGTTTTTTTACATCGAAATTGCAAGTCAAACAAATTGTTTTTTTCGAATTTCATTTGAAATTGCTAAATTGGAAAATAAAGAGATTTATGATTGTATTTATAAACTGCAATTTTAAAATACATATTTTCTGGCATTTTTGAGGATCTATTAGTTACTTTATGAATTTACTTTGTTTCTAGCATTTACGTTTGTTACTTTCCTGATGGAGATCAATGCATTTCGTTAATTTACAGCCCAAAACTATAATAATGTGTGTTTGAATGCAGTTGATAAATCAAAAACTGTTAGAGCAATTCAATTTTTATACTGAAAACGGTGTGAAATCCTAATCTGAGATTAACTGTAATCTCAGATTTTATTTTTGCTTTTAACATCAGTTAAACTCCAATTACCGTAAGCAGACATTCGAAAAACCCATACTCTGACTGAAATATTTTTTTTGATAAAAATTTGTTTTATATTTCAATTTACTTTGTTGCATTTAATTCCAAATTTAATGCAAATAAAATCTGAATTATTCACAAGCCTGCTTTGAGAAATAATTCATCATTTCCCTTATAAGCCTTTAAATCTGATGCTTTTTCCCCTCCTTATTTTAGAATTTCACACCGTTTTCAGTATAAAAATTGAATTGCTTTAACTTAACCGTTGTTTTATTTACAAACTGCATTCAAACCCACATTATTATGGGTTTTGGCTGTAAATCAACGACATGCATTGCTCTCCATCTGTTAATTTATAAATTTTTTTTATACAACTTATTTTACGTTCTAAATAGTTATTTGCTACTACAATTGTTTTACACTCTCTCGTAATTGCAAATTCACACCCTTAAACTGGACTCACCACAGACATTAGAAATCCCTAAGAAACCTCTTCCCACAGTCGACAACTTAAATTGCAAATTAAATACAAACTATTAACGGTCACTGCACGGTTTCAGCCCTCCAAATGGAGACATAATTGTTACGTGTGGACACACAGAGGAGGAGGGCACAAGTCCAGTTTTGCGTGAAATGACGACACGTGTACGACATATTGTTAAGAGGGAAGACTACATGATGTCATCTCGCATCCCTATATAATCCAGTTTAGGAGAAATAATTTTCTCCTGAGTAATGAAGGGTCCATTCCCTCGAGAGATTAATTTATAACTCAGGTGACGTCACACACAGGTTTATTTAAAATAATTCCATTATCTTTTTAAAAATAATATTTTGACAAAAACTCACCTCTTGAAACTCGCAATTGAAAATATCTTCGAGCCAGAATGAGATTCGAGGCCGTAGTTGAAGCGATCGGCACCGTAGATTCGTGGACCTCGTTTTCGGAGGACGATTCCTCCCTGGTCCAAGACAGACGGCAACTCGAAGCCAGTTTTTCGGTAATTAACCGTTCCTCCGAATACGACGAGTCATAACTGCAACCGACACTAAACCACCGCGTGTCATCACTATAGAGGGATAAAGGCGTGGCTAATGCTCAAAGGGGTGTGGTCCGCTTACAACCTGCGGCGCGATTGTGTTCAGCGGCTTGTACGAGTTCGAGCGCCGGCCGAAGACTCGCGCATAAGTTGTGAGTATCGTTTGCTATTGGTCGATCGATGCATTCGATGTCACATGATAGAATTTTTTTTTTAACTGTCGAATAATGTAGTGATGGATGTAGCGGTTTTAATTGGCTGTTATGGGGGTATCAATTGGCGATAAAATAGGGTGAAAGTTGAAACTGAGCTTGTAATTGAAATGTAGAAATTTAGAATTGTTGGTATGAAAAGCACCGCCTTAAAATGAGTGTTGGCTTCCCTGCATGACTGCTGTGATTTTAAGCACTTGACTCGTATATCAATTGGATAGGATCAATAGCAGTGACAGATACTACTGTAATTTACTCTAATTTACTCGCTCCACTGTGTAATATGGGGTAGATAAAAGGGATATGATTGATTGTGCAAATAATTGATCTGGATTAATTTTCCGTAATTTGTAAATGCGAAATATGGAAATTATCGAGTATTGGGGAGAATCGAATAAAATATAATTGAGAATTCATAAAGCAAAATTTATTAAACATAATTGAACCGTTTTTCAGATAATAAATTATTATACCACTGAAAAATTATTAATCAATATTAATATAAATCAAAAAAAAGTAAACTCAATGTACAAATTCTTTACAAATAATACGAGATTAAATTTAAACTATTAAAGAAATTAATCGCTTTCTACAAAATCAGATGAAGAATGATCAAATGATTGGCACAAATGCGGATTTTGTTCAATCCATTGTCTTAACTTACGTCTTGTAACTTCGGATGAGAAAAGCTCTTCAATGGCAAACAAATCTTGTTCTTTAGACTAAAATTAAATAAAAATCAAATAAATAAATAAAAATTAATTAAATAAATTAAAAAAATAAGAAAATATAAAAAAAAATTATTTCTTAGTGCGATATGTACTTTAAGAGTGCGTTGTAAGGATCTCAAAAGAAGCAACATTTGGCTACGTCGTTTATCAGAATGAGGCATTAGCATGGTGTTGTGGCGCCTTAAACCCACATGCGTGCCATCAATTGTTAATTCGGCGTTGTACAAAATTTGCAAAAGTTGAATCAAATCATCATCTTTTGTGTTGTTAACATGCATTTTACAATATCAGATGAGAAGTGAGTGCACGTGAAAATAGTGACATTGTTTTAAAAAAGGAAAAAATTAGTAAGTGTTAATTAATTAAAAATAAAATTAAAAAATTCAACGAGTTATTCTATTACCACTATCTGTTTGCGTAGCTTGACTCGTCGTCGATATCGATATGTTACTGCCTCTATTCATAGCACCGTCTAACCAATTTTTATCAATCGAATTCGTCCCTGGTGAGCGTCGGTTTTTCCCAATCATCAAAACACCCATTGTTGGTTTACGTGGAGATCTAATCGACTCGGTCGATTCGTCACTCGAAGTATCAGCACCACGACCGATATGTACGGTCATTTCGGTTCTAAAATGTCGGCCACCTTCTTTATCGGTCGCTATTAACTCCCATGTTGTGTGATTCGTCGAAATTGTGGGTTTGGTGTTGTCCAAAGTGGCCTTTGTTGGATTTTCCATTTGTTCTACGTTTGTTTGTCTGTTGCTCCACGAAGATAATTTTCGTACAAAGTAATGTAAATTACTGAATGTTGATAAATCGGTTTGGCAACTGGATGATACTAATCTGGTGTTACAGGCGACTGTTGTATCTTCCGATGAAACTGTACTGCTCGATCCTAATTCTGCATCTTGGTCAAACCATTTAGTTCGTCTTTGCATTTTCTTTTCGTTTCTTGGACTCAGTCCGAGTTTTGCCAAAATGTTTGAGGTTTTCGGCTGCTGTAATCGAAGCATTTCAGACACCGATGATTTGATGATGTCTTCCGGCGGTGGAGACGAATCCAAGTTCATTTCGAATGCTGGTGATAATACGGCGGTGCGTAGAATTTTGTCGTTCGACGGTTCTCTTTTATGAATTCGTCTCTCAAATGATACCCAGCCTCGTTTTCCTACGTGGACTCTCTTGGTCAATTGTTTCGTAGAATTGTGACGATTATTATGCAGTGGTTCGCTAAATATGTCTGGTGAGGAAGATTCCAAAGATTTTACTTTCACACTTTGCAGACTGATGCTCGAAATGTTGGCTGATTTCGGTGATTTTTCACTCGACGATGATGATGATTTTCTGTGACCGATCGAGCGGTAAGACCAAGTGTGAAAATCTAGTGTTTTGCTTTTTTTATCTTTGGTTTTAGCGAAATTATCTCTGATGTTTGTATCGGAGCTGCTTCCAGAGCAACCTTTGAATGTCGATTTCCAGTTTATTTTTGGCAGTGTGTTACTGAACGATGCAGATTTACTATTTTCTACAACTGGATCTTCAGAAGCGATCGATTTTATGCTATAAATTTATGTATTTTTTTCAGTTATAACAAGTCACGTTAAATTATAATCGAATATCTTACTCGGATTCAGTTATAGTGTCAGCTAAAACAGAAATAGATCCATCGCTGTCGTATTCAGTTTCGCTGTAGTATATGTCTAAAAAATTAAACGCAAAATGATTTTAACACAAATTTTCAAATATTTAAAAAAAAAATTACTTTCGACTCCGATTGAATCTTCGGGTCTTACAAACCCACTCGTAGTAACTGCTCGAGAAGCATCGTAAGCAATAGCTGCCAAACCCATTTTATTCATCCATCTTTCAAATTAAAATAAAATTAAATATAAATTTTTAATAAAAGAATAATAACAATACTTAGACATATCTTGCTGGGAATCGCTCCCATAGTAAAATGTTGTCCCACTATGGTATACTTTAAATGGACTATTAAATAAATGTAATGATTAAATTGTTTTTTTAATTTTTCAGCTTTTGTATTACTGTTTTTTCGTCTTAATTTCAGGTGCAGGACTCACATTGAATCCGGGTAAGTAGATAAGGCTCTCAGCTTTCAAATCCTAAAAAAAAAAAATGGAAAACATTCGTTAGACGTGTAAATCGATTAATTGTATATTAATTTCCTTACATCTTTTTCAATGTAACAATAAAAATTGTGATTTTTCAAAATACACCATCGTTTAATCCATCGATAACTAGAAAAAATTCCTCGAACTTCCTTCCTTTTATACAACCAGCCTTGACAATCTCCCATCCCTAAATCCTTGCATGATACACGACGATTTGCTATTGTACAATTAAAAAAAAATATTTTTTAAAATATTAAAAATAAACACTATAATTAATTTTACTGCCTACCAAATTCCCACGTTCTCCCTTTGCGTCGTAGAACGGGACTCTAAAATAAATTCACAATAATATTTATTATAATCGTAATTTATTATTAATAAAATTTTTACTTCGTTTGGAGACGATCCTTCTTTACTTTTTGGTGGTGCCTTGTGCGCCACACCACCAGCAATAATGACCTGATAACTGTAAATAAAAATTTTAAAAATTTCATATTAAAGAAATAAAATCTAAAAATCACCTTTGTGATGTTTCCGCAAATAAATTTGGATTGCTCATTGTCTCATATTTAGGACTGGATGATTTTGCTGATGGCAAAGAGCGTGGCAAACTCGCAGCTTTTGTAAAACGATCTTTTCTCTGATCATCATTCGTAGTCTCACTTAATATTTTTCCAGTATCTGAAGTAAAATAAAATAATGAAAAATCAGTGAAATATTGATAGAATTAGTGCAAACCAGTTTTCTCCAGTGAAAGTTGTTTCTCCAACTTCTTCTCTTCATTTTTCACTCCACTTTCTTTAATACTTTCTACTTTTTTGGTAATTAAATTTTGGCACTTTTCCACACTTCTCTTAATTTTAGCCTCTGTTAGTGGGTCTGACCCTAAACAAGTATTTGGTCGAGGTGAAGTCTTTTGAGTTCCTTCACCTTTATCTGCTCTTAATTCACTCTCATTTGGTTTATCATGGATTCTTAATTGGTTCTGCATGGTGTTTGATTCTGGGCTTAATTTGGCTGGATCGTGAGAAATACTCCGCAAAATATGTTCTTTATGAACTTGCATCAATAGCTAAAATATAAAATAAAATTTTAAAATGTTATTTGACGAGTTAAATTAATTTGCAAACCTCGTCAAAACTGACAGGAGCTCTTAAAGCATTTGGCGAAACTCCAGTGACAGTAGCACGACGTTGAATAGTAGCGCGTGGGCGAGGAACAAATAAGTTGGCTATACTTTCATCAGTAGCACTTTCCTGCACAAACCCTGAACTTTGATCTTCTTCTTCTTCCACTTCAAGAAGATCTCTACTCAATCAATTTAAATTAATTTAAATCGCTCGAATAATTTATAAATTTATTTTTATTTTTTACTTGGGACTGTCTTCAGGCTGCGAATATGGCGGTTGATTAAAATCGGATGTTGGTGATACGCGTAATTCTCTTTGCCATTCGAACCGAGGGACGTAAGTATCTGCCGACTTCTTGGAATGAAAAAACGATCTGGCAATCGTCTATAAATAAAATTAATTCCCTATTTATAATTTACTATTTCAAAATTGAGTAAAAATTAATGCTTTTTTAATTGCAGCTAAGTAATTAAACGAGAAAATTATAAAATTAATTTTTAAATCCGCTAATTAAACGTTAAAATTAAATTATTCTAATAACAATAATAAAAAAATTAATTAATTTTATTAATAAATACCTTAAGTTCTTTTCCTTGAGAGCATTAAACAAGAAAATGAGCAACGTAAATATTAAACATTATGACCATAAACAACACAGGAAATACAATAAAGGAAATGTGTCCGTTTAGAAAAAGTTAGACAGGAATATATTTGTCATAGGAATATGATTTAAAATCAGTACTGACGTCAATTTCTCTTTTACCTGACTCAGCATGTTGGAATGATGGGGCCTCTTTTTTAAGGTTAAAACAATTTCTGTTGGGTTTTCCTTCATTATTAGCACCAATTTTTTAAGTTGCCAACCGACCTTGTAAATTCCAAGAAAACAAAAAGGTGTTACAAAACATCCTATTAACTTTTTTTATCACTTGTTCCTTTACCACATTCTGATAATTAACTTGCACGACCTCATCTCCAACATCAATTCTTCCACATAACTGAGCTGGACTCTACAATTATTTAACAATTGTTAAATCTTGAAAAAATTAAATTAAAAAAAAATAGTTTTTTTAAAAATACCTGTGATTTCACTTCCCCTATTATGTGTATACCAGAATATGATGAATGAATATACAAACCCTGTAATTCAATTGAATTTATTTTTTTTAAATTATTTATATTTTTTATTTTAATTGTTTCTTACGAGTTCATCTTCAGGTTTCTTTTTAACTGTAGCTACATCAATCGATGCTGGTTGTATTATAAGTGGGTCTTGCGATTCTTGGATGATCTTGTCACATATATCGGATACACGTAAACACTTGAAAAAAATTTAATTTAAATCTTATTAATTATTTTTAACTGATAAACAGTAATTTTTTTCCCAATACAAGGCAATAAAAAAATTATTTTGAAATTTCAAATTTCGCAATTTAATCCACGAGGTTACTATAAACAGTTTTCGTAGAAAAAATGTTTATATTATCATATACTTATAATAAAAAGTAAATCAGCGCGCTCTTAAAATAGGTTTGATAAACAAAACTTAATAAAAGATAAAAATTAAATTAAAAACTTACACAATTTTTAATGACATCGATGGGTTTTTCAGCAAATCTGTCTCGGACAGCATTCGTTGCTAATTCAATACTCAAATGCAGAAGTAGATTTTTGATGGCTGTGTATTGTTTTTGACCGAGAAACGGATTACGGTCTAACCAAGAAACGAGACTTTTAACCGATACCAAAATATTGGCAACTGTAGACAAAATAGGCGTTGTAACTCGCTCCAATTTGCCGTCCTGTTTGAGATCATTGTACAAACTTCGTGCTTTACAGCTTAATTTTAACGATAAACTCTGCAAGTTCTCGGTATCGAGGCTGTAATGCTGTAAGTAAATAAAAGTTTATATTTAATTTCGTGAATGATTTGATTGTCAAAAAATTTTAGAAATAAATTTCATTACATTGGCTAAAAAAATTATATTTTTCATTGATTTCTATTGAGAAATATTTAAACTCTTATCATTAACGTTTAAATAAGAGATAGTGAAAGGTATTTAGGTATTATAAATAAGCTTTAATCTTTACAAAATGTCTGAGAAGATCAACTGCTTCCAAAACGAGATCTTGGTGTCCTAATTTAGTAACATTCAGGTGGGGTAAGTCGTCAGCTGACAACATGAGCAGATGATGCCCATTGACAGAGTTATTGAGGAAGAAATGAACGTAAGGTAGAATTGCATCATCTAATCCTATAAGAAAAAGAATTAAAACTTTAAAAAAAATATTTAATTGATGAGACTAAAATTAACAAACAAATTAAACTTTCATTCATTCGCTTTAAATACTGAGTCATTCACAGGAAATCGCGACCTGGAAAAGTGACAAATGAATGGGATTTGCCCATATTTCCTAAAGGTTTATTTATTTTTAGTTTATTTATTTAAATGTAAATTTTAAAAAAAAAACCAAAGAAATTTATGATACCCCTTGTTATTCTAGAAATATCTTTTTAAACTTGATGCGTTAGTGCAGAGTTTCGGCGAAAATATTAACTCTAATAGTGAAGTGCAATTTTAATCTTGGTTTAAGTATTATCTTACCTCTCAGCCACTCAGCAACTTGTTCAGGACCCCATTCCGATACATTTACGCTCGCCATAGTCGGCCATGTTATTTGCATTTGAGCAAACAGCAAAACTTTTGTTCGTTCCGAGATAAGTTACATCAGTAAATAGTATCAAGTTGATTCTGACATCTGGTGTCAAAATAGTTAAGTTGCATGACTAACCTTTTAAAGGCATTAAGAGTTTAAATATCATTTAAAGCTGATGCAATAAGACAACTAAAGTGCTACTGTCTGCACATTACATAGGCTTTTAGTTTTATCTTCAAATTAGTGCCGTTACAATTATTTTTGTTGATCAATAAGCGAAGTTTTCTTTTCATTTTATTTACTCGTCCTTAAAAACTTGCCTCGAAATATTATGATTGATTGATTAATATTCTCTTTAAATCCATTTTCCACTTTAATAATTTAATAGAGCACTGGGTAATTGCTGCAATCTGATAAAACAATAACATACGAATTTAATGACTTTATTACTCTTGCGTGACAAACAATGGCAACTATAATTTTTTTAAAATTTTTTTGTATTATAATAAATTAATATTAAGTATTATATAAATAAAAAACAGTTATTTATTGATGAATCATCAATAATTCATCCAAATACTATAATTTACATAATATTGAAATTTTATTGCAATAATTCAATGATTACAAATTAGATAAAACCAGAAGTAAATAAATAAATAAATAAATAAATGTTTTTAATTAAAACTTTGAAATGATAATATTGCACGATATTTCTGTCTTTATTTACTTCTGATATTACTCACACGAAATTGTATAAAGTTAAACTTTTAAAGTTACAAACCTTAACAGTTAGAAATATCAGAATACCCATTTTGTAGGTTAAGATAAATTTTCTTTGCTATGTTGCGAGTAAATTAATTCTTCGTTTATTGAATGAGGTTCCAAATTGAAATACGATGGTAGCCTCTCTTTATATTTGCTAATATAAAGATGAAGGTTAGTGCATAAATTCCTACTCATAAATAAAATTTTCGAAAGTATACAGTAATACTTACTTTAAAAACAGGTAAAACGGGTAATAAAGTAGCAACCCATAGTTTGTAAGAACACACTATGATATAACAGTACAACTGAAATGCCAAAAAAATTAATTAAATTAAACTTTTAATCTTCTACACTAAAAAATTAAAGTTGATAGTGACTTCTCCTAAAATAAACTACAAAAAAATATCAAAACTTTGAAATTTACTATTTCAAACTATCGAATGCAGTGCAGCTTATTGAGTGCGGTTAAGTGAGTACAGTAATTAAAATATACCAACGATAAACAACATCCAGAATTACAAAGGCCCGAAACCACAGTTAGCAATTACCAAACCAAAGTATATTCTGAATTAGTCTTCATTCAAGAGCATTCAATAAAATTCAAAAAAATACTCACGTACGCAAATCACCAAATTACGCAAAGCGGTAAAATACGAAATGCAATGCATTAAAACTATTTTTAGAAATAACAGTAATTAACTTGAAACTTACTAGTATACAGATGAGAATTAATCCTACTATAGCTTCAATTGTTGAAAATGATGACTAAAAAAAAAATTAGAAAAAAAAATTTTTAAAAATTAATTTATGTATAAGTTTAAAAAATCCAAAATTTGATCTCACATCGACAATAAGGCCATAGTATGTAAGTAGAATAAGAAAATACCAAAGTCCAATACCAATTATTATAATCCACAGCCACACGTATTTATCATTTTTCTGAAGTAATTATCGGGTTAAATGAATTTTACGTTTCTAAAAAAATTAAAATTAAATTTACCTTTAAGCAGCTATGAAATAGTAAAATAGATACGATGAAAAATAATAATCCAAAGCAAATGAATGACAGTGCTAATATGAATGAGACTGAAAAGTAAATAAATGTAAACATAATTAAATAAAAGTTTTAAAAATAATAAAAGGTTTAAATTTACCTGTTTCGTGGTCTTTCATTTTATGTATTGTTCCAAGACGAAATAATTCGTAAATTATTTTATAATAATTATTGTAAGTCTCATTCCTATCGGAAATTTGTTTAAGGTACCAAAATCCTCTTGCAGACATTATAAGTGACAAGAGCTTTGAAAAAAATTAATTAATTAATATATTTATATTTATATGTATATATATACTTAACCTCAAGTGTGTTAAATGTTCGTGGATCTGTTATTGGATTGCGATTTTATTATTACTGTAATTTTGACTGATTTTAGTCGGTGTGTGTAAATTTTTTAAAATTTATTTAAAATCAAAAATTGTCATTTCAACTTTACAAACAGATTAACTTATTTCATAAAAAATCAAACTTTTGTTAAATTTAAATTCCTATGCTTTTAGAGATGTCACCTGTCAAAATGACCGGTACCATCTTCAATGACGCAATGTGAACGATGCATGATAATTAAGTAATTAAACACTTACAATTGAATAATAAGAGGCAGCTCGAGCTCCAGCATCCAGTTGGTCGTCCAAAAGGAAAAAAGAGTTTATCCAAGCCATAGGCTCAGGTTGTAAAATAAAATCAAAATTTCAAGTTAAATGGTGGTTGAGCACAAGCAGTTAGTAGTGGTGGGGTTATGTGAATATGGTTGGTATTATAACGTCATAACGCGCGTAATTTAAAATAGCCAATCACAATAAGGTATGAGAAGGCCACTAAACAAACTGAGGCCTGAATCAAATTATATGAAAACGTGGGGGCCAACATTTAGCTAAATCTCGTACACCCATGGATTTATAAATCTCAAATCCAGCACATATTAGCATTGCAACTCCAAAAGATTCCATGCAAATCTAAATCCAAGCAAATCCAGTCAAATCCCAACAATTCCCAGCAAATTCAAATAATTCCATGAAAATCCACAAATCTGAGATTAGAAAATCCAAGCAAATCCATACATTGGATTTGCAAAATTGTAAATCTCATATGCTCAAAAACCAATTGTCGTCCCCTTCATATGAAAACCACTTTAAATTGATTTGTTGTATCTCCACATTAGTTGGATTTTATTTAATGAAGAAAAGTTTCTATTTATTTACTCATAAACTAATATGATTTATTGATTCACTTTATACTTTAATAACTAAATAGAGCAATTCAAATAACTGCTACAAGCAGGTGAACATAAGAATTTGAAGACTATATGATAAACAGCTATATATATATTTTTTTAATTATGTCAAAATCCAGTTTTCAAAAATTTATAGAAAATTCTGGAATTTTTAATGATATTTTGAATCGATTGAGTATCGATTTAAAATACGAATTGAGTTTACTTTCAAAATGTAATAAATTAATGAGCAATATAAATTCACACAATCTTTTTATTGCAATGAATTTTAAAGTATATTATTCTGAATAGTTAAATTTTTCTGTAAATAAGAAACACTTAATAAATACTTATCATTAATTAATTCATCCGAATACTGTAAACTAAATAATATTGGAATGTTATTGTAATAATTCAATGATTACAAACCAAGTAATACTCACCCGGACTCGAAAAAAGTTGAAGTTTTAAAGTTACAAACCTTAACAATTAGAAATATCAGAATACTGAGGTGGAGGATCATGATGAGATAAATTTTCATTGTTAAGTTGAGGGCGAATTGGTTCTTCGTTTGTTAAAAGAGGTTCTAAATTGAAATACGATGGCGGTCTCTCGACATATTCGTTAATAGTTGGTCGAGTCGCGAGAGATGGTTCGAGTACAAAATCCTATATTCACAAATAAAATGAAATAAAGTTTTTGAGAATATTTTTTAATTCTTACTTGAGTAATGGATGTTCCAGTTAATGAATTAGCTACCCATTGTTTGTACGAACATACTATGACGTAAAAATAAACCTAAAATACAAAAAACAATTAATTACATTTAATAATATGAAATTTCTATTTAAGGAGTTTTTCATAGAACACAATTAGCAGTTACAATATTAATTATTCTCATTTGCTTACACACTTTTTATTCAAGAGATATCACAATCAATGTGAAGGCTAATTTAAGCGTTTTTATTTCTTTTTTAAAAATCAATAGAATTCGAAAAAAATACTCTTAAAACACTCAAGTGTGGCAAGTTGTAAAATAAAAATTAAATTATACCCATAAATAACTCGAAATTTACCGTAATACAAATGAGAATTAATCCAACTACAGCTTCAATTTCTGAAAATGATGACTAAACAATAAAAAGAAATAAAATTAATTTGTAATTATTACAAAAAATAAACTTTGATCTCACATTGGCAATAAATCCGTAGTAAATGAGTTGAACAAAAAAATATCCAATTCCAATTCCAATTGTTATAATCCATGGCCATACGCATTTGTTATTTTTCTGAAATAATGTTCGGGTTAAATTAGTGCGCGTTCAACCGGGATCATGGTTATCCCGGCAGTATCAATTTTTGAACCCACCCTAAGTTTAGTTAATAAAAAAATTTCAATTGAACTCACTTTCAAACCGCTGTGAAATAGTAAAATAGATGCGAAGAAGAATAATATGCCAAAGCAAACGAATGATAATGCTATTGGGAATAAGGCTAAAATATAAATGAATTTGTAATGTAATTCAATGAAAATATTAAATATTTACTCTTTTCCTTGTTTTCAGTTTTATGTATTGACTCGAAACGCTGGAATTCGTACATCATTTTATCGTGGTCATTGTAAGTGTCCTTCCAATCGTTAATTTGTTTAAAGTACCAAAATCCTCTTGCAGCCATTAGAAATGAAAATAACTGTGGAAAAATAAATTGATTAATGTCCATAGTTACAACGATCTGTTATTTAAATCAATTAAAAGTAATTAAATAATATTTACTATTGTGTAAAAAGCGGCAACACGAGCTCCAGCATCGAGTTGATGGCCAAAAAATGTTTTTATCCAAGGCATATGCTCAGTGTTTGAAATGAAATGAAAATATCAAATAAAGAAATAGTTACATGTCAGAAACAAGGAATTGTGTGATGCTGATCTACACTGACTGACTCATTGGGATTTATCCAACTACAGGTTGCTACATCTAACGTTAAAATATTAATAACCTGAGCAAATTGATATTAAACTGATAAATGTAAACAAATAAAAATGGAAAATTAAATTATTATGCTTTTATTAAATTTATAATTAATCTACACTATTAATTTTTTT
>JAQFZU010000997.1:0-16746 GCA_034696185.1 Henia vesuviana | reverse complement strand
AAAAAAGTGTTGAATAACTGGGAAAAGAAAATTGCATTCAATCAAAATGAATCCTAAATACGGCTGCGAAAGAAATAAGTTTTCAAAAATATGTGATAAGCAAGAAAAACAAGTGATTGAATGAAATTATTATAGTTTTAAAAAGTTTTAGTAAAAACAAAGTCTGATTTCTCAATCGGATTTTTCGAAAAATATTACATTCGTTATCTGCGAACAATAAAGTTTTGCCTAAAGAAAATAATTTTTTATACACATAAAATATATTAGTTTTAGAAGTAAAGAATTTTCGGAAATAAATTTCTTGAGTTTTCGGTTATAAGTCATAAAATAAAGATTTTACAATTGTACATTAGAGAGACAAAATGTTTTATTAAAATCGATATTAATTTTAAATTTCCTTTTATAATAATGGCTTTCCTTTTGAGTGTTTCCACAATTGTAATTTCTCCACAGCTTTAAAAATTTCAAAAAGTTTCGTAATGACTCGTTCACCATTTCTATACATAAATTCTGTCTGTTACATTTTAGGGAGAAAATTAATTTTCACTTTTAAATAATATATAAGAATGAAAACAAACAACAAGTAAGACTTGCTGACACGGTTGCGCAAACCAGTTGTAAATAATTAAAATCCAGCTACAAAAATATCGGTTTTTGCTGAAAAACCATCATAATTAAATTTTTATTTCTTATCAGAATTTCTTTTACCTTTCATTTTATATTTCAGTAATAAATCTTAAATTTTTTTTTTAATCAAAGCAGAATATTTGAAAACAAAGTGTATTTATGAGAAATACATTTCCAATCCTTTAATTTTATTCGTAAAAGCAGAACGAAACTCTTCTACCGGCACTACTTTGGAAATTAAATTTTACAGTTGCCATCATTTTTTTCCTCCTTTTCCTGTGTGTTTTGTGCTTTATGTGTATTTCGATCTGCCTTCTTCTGATCGCGCTGTGCTTTTCCGTGCTAGTCTTTATACTTTTCCAAATCAGTAGGGACACATTGATGTAGAAATTTATGAGCTCCAAGTCCTTCCTTTCCTAACTTCTAGTCGTAGGTAAGAATCACGCCACACTTTTCTTTCCTTTTTTCAATCTACACTTCATATATTACCACTTCAATTTTAAGCTGATAAACCATAAAACAGTTTTAATTTCAAGGAAAAAAACTGAATTTCAATTTTGAATGAAATTAAAACGAAATGTATACAGTTTCCATCCTACGAGTTTGCCCTCTTGCATTTACATTTAAACTGCTTTCAACGATTTTAAACTGGTACCATATAATTATCTAAATGTATTTCTCATAAATTTTATAGTTTTTTTTTTTCATTTGAATCGTTTTGTAAAGTCCAATGACGATTACGCATAAATTGACAAATCAATTATTACAATTCTCAGCTTGCGCGAGCGCTTTTATTATTGATTAGGAAATCATTTCGTTTAACACAAAATTCATCGTGAAATGTAACAAAAAAATATTAAATGTACTTTAGAGTGGTAATTCATTAAACAGACCGATCCAAAGAGAAATTTAATGATTTTAATTAAAGTGAACTTGAAAGGAGGATTTAGAGTTGCAGTTTTAAATAAAATAATAACGCTATTGTAATAGATTAAACAAATTGTGTTCTATCAATAATATTCACTAGTTGTAAAATATGAATGACATCTGTGGTAATTATCCTCGAAACTTTGATTCAAAAGCCATTTTCCTCATTTACACCTAATTAAGTGATTAAGCAAATCGAAAGCGACGGTAAATTTTCGTATATCATTACACTATACTTTTACTCTTCAAACTCTCCATTAACAGATTTGGCGACTCATCAGTTGGAAACCCAATGAGCTTAACTGAAAGGGTTAAGCAGGAGCGTCCTTTTATTTGTGTCAATAAAATTAACTCTGCGATGCGTGCATTCAAAGAGTGTAAAGAGAGAAAGAACGCAGATTGAAATAGAAAATAAAAAAAAGAAAACAAATTATTTTAGTTTGAAAATAATTCCTAATGACATTTTTTTCCGTTTTAAATATATTTGACGCTTAAATCATTTATTTATTATAATTATATACGTTTGCTGGTGTGTGATTGCTTTTGGTTTCGAGGTCAGTTAATTGGTATTAATAGTGGAACCGATACCAAAATGAGTGTAAAAAGATGAACTAGAAGCTTATCCTAAAGTGAAATCCCTTTTCGCCTTTGGAGAAAGACGTTCTTCATCATTCTTCTAAAGAAAAGCGAGAAGAAAAAAATTTTTCTTGATAACGAAATCTAACCTAACATAAATTTTTAAAGTCTTAGTTTTTGTCAGTTGATTGATAAGACAATGAAAAAAAAAATTAAAACATCTTCACGCATCGTTTTTTTCGTCTTGACAAAATAATGAATTATTAAAACTGTTATTTTATTGAAATTCTCTTTAAAATTTTTCTTCCGGTCAGCAGCTTTACCACGATACCCAAACACATAATTCTAATACCTCGAAATTAGAAAAATGATAAACAAACAAACTCTGACCACTACGTAGGCTTAACTGTTCAAAGGGTATTGGAAGGATCGATTTCAGTACAAATCCGTAATCGGATTAAATGCCTTTCAAAATGTGCTGTGTGGATGGGATTTGGCCTGGAAATAAAAACATTGGATACTTACCTTAGTTTGAAAGATTGTGGATGACAAGTCTTTTCTTATTAACTTGTCTCGATATTAGATGTAAGTGATTATAGGCGGTTGCTGTACAATTTCAAAAGAGACATAGAATAGATGTTACAGCGTATTTCCGAAGCGCATTAAATCCTATTTTTGATGCGGTTTATAAATACTGGTTTCAATGTTCATGCAAATCAATAACACGATCCAATTGACATTCAATCTGCATACTATAGTGAATGTCAATTTTTAGATAAAACGTCGAATTTAATAAAAACTAAATCATTCATTATTAAAAAAATTATTTTATTTGGAATTTAAGTCAACTTTACAGGCCCTTTATTATATTTTAAAGCAAAAAAGGATTATTGCTTTTTTATTTCACGATATATATTTATCCATCAGTGTAAACTTCAATTTTTTTTTCCCAACTTGCTGATAAAAGTGTATGTCTGGAACAAACCAGTCACTAGCTCAATTATGGGGCGCTAGAGACGTTTGATGACCCTATCAAATGCGCCATAACTTTTTCCTTCTCTGGCTTCCCCTTTAGCCGGAAGTCAGCAGCGCCATTTAGGATTAATCGCGAGATATATTTCATATAAACCTCTTCCTTTAACCTTTTTCATGATCTAAGCTGAATCACCCATTTTTTTTGTAGTCTTAGATATGTTTTCAAAATACTTCCATCTGCTAAGGATGTAATGCTATAAATATTTACGATCTAAAAAAAATTAAATTAATATTAAAATATTTATTTCATTTTATTTTTCAGGTTTTTGTTATACCGCATTCTCATAACGATCCTGGTTGGCTCAAAACGTTTGAATCGTATTTCGAAGCGCAGACATCAAACATCCTTAATAACATGGTGGATAAACTCATCAAATTGCCCAATATGACTTTTATGTGGACCGAAATGTCGCTCTTCTCTAAATGGTGGGAACGGTAGGTAAAGTTTGGTCATTTTAATAAAGGAATAAAAAAAAATTGCTTTTATCACCCAAATTTAATTATTTCATTTTCTAATAACCGATAACATTGTTAATAAATGTAGCAGAAATGTTAGCTCATTTAATTACTTGAAATTTATTTATGCGCCATTTACAACACGTGCTGTTGTCATGAGAAAAAACTCCGCCTATTTGTCGGGTTTTCTCACTGCACTCGTGCTGTGCTGGAAAGCTAGCTGTGCGTCATGTTGTGAGGCAGCTGTAACTGGCAGTGAAGACGAACCTTGTCCTTTCTCAAGGCTTAGCAATTAGAGGGACAGGGAGGAAAAGAAAGAAGAAGCATGTGATGTCGCGTGTTATCGACGTCCAGCAGATTCATTGGCGTTCTTGTGCCAAAAAGTTCACTCCTCTTCCCCACCCGAACCTTCTTCGTAAAGAATGACTGTTCAAAGAAACCTACCACAGAAAGACTTGCCTCTTATAAAGAATTAATCTCAGAATTTTAGTGTGAAATTCGTTAAGAACGAATTTTGGCCATTGATTGAAAACATACATTTTTTAAAAGGTAATTCTTAGAACAATTTAAGAAAACAGTAAAAATAATTTAAGATAAATTGAAAATCAATAAGAACGATCGTCATTAATAACATTAATGCGGTCCGTTGAATCCGATAAATATAGTATCAAATAAAATTTGCAATTGATTTTTGAATATACTGTATTTTTACTAATAAATAGCCTAAAATATGGGACCAGCATTAAACTTAAAATGAAAATTGCAGAATATCTTTGGAAATTACTAAAAATAGAACAAGATTAAGTAATTGGCATCCCCAATGCTTTCTTACAATCGTTATTAAAAAAAAAAATTAAAATTACTGATCCAAAACACAAAAGTAAACACTTTGAAAGAGGTATAATTAAATCATAATTTGTCCGAATTAAAGTTTATTTCTAGACCAAAGATCCTAAATGTTTATTGCAGTAAATCAGATTTAATGGTTTCCTTTTCCTTTCACGCACCTTTTCCTTCCTTACGTTACTATCGCGGCTAAATTTCCCATCCAATCTATATAATGTGGCATATGAGAGAGCCCGTTGTCTTTTTACCCGCTAGAGAAAAACATGCTAATGTGTGTACACGGTTTAAGTCTGAAGCTGAACTCGTATTAAGAAGCGAAGAAATTCAAGCTGAATTTTCTAACTACTTGAGTCTTATCGTTTATTGCGTTAATTACACAAGCATGCGTAAAAAATATTTAAGAAGATCGCAATTCAATTAGTTGATTGTGCACTGAAATTTCTGAAATCGAATGCGAAATTTAATAAAGAATTTTTATTTCTTTTCACAGAGCGCATCCGCAAAAGAAGAAGGCAGTTAAAGACCTCCTTTTGTCTGGAAGATTTGAAATAGTCACGGGCGGTTGGGTGATGACAGATGAGGCCACACCCCATATTTACGCCATGTTGGATCAACTAATCGAAGGGCATCAATGGATCTCTAACACGTTAGACTATTCACCGCGAACTGCTTGGTCTGTTGATCCTTTCGGACACGGAGCGACCTTACCATACTTGTTGAGTCAATCCGGCATTGAGGGGATGGTAATCCAGAGAATTCATTTCGCCTGGAAGCAATACTTGGCTGAACATCAGAGTGGGGATTTCCTGTGGCGGCAAACATGGGACAACGCAGGCTCGGCCGATATTTTGTGCCACAACAATCCCTTCGATATTTATAGCATCAAACATTCGTGCGGACCGCACCCTATGGTGTGTTTGACTTTCGACTTCCGCAAGATAAAAGGAGAGTTCACAGAGTATTCTCAAAAGGCTCAGCCGATTACCAAGTGGAACGTCAAAGAGCGGGCAGAGACGCTTTTGGCACAATACGGCAGAACAGCGTCTCTTTTCCCGCACAATGTCGCCTTAATAAGCCTCGGAGACGATTTCCGATTCGATCACGATACCGAGTGGGATCAACAATACAACAATTATCAAAAACTTTTTGACCACATTAACTCCAATAGTGAATATCATGCATCAGTGCAATTCGGTACGCTCAGTGACTATTTTCGAGCCGTTAGGAATCGCATGGGTGGCGGGGGTCACGAAGCCGAATATTTTCCCAAACTTTCGGGTGATTTTTTTGTGTACAGTGACATTTTTGTAGAAGGTCGACCAGCCTATTGGAGCGGCTTTTATACGACAAGGCCGTATTGGAAGGCTTTGTGTCGCGAATTAGAGGCCACTCTCCGAAGTGCTGAAATTTTTTATAGTTTCGGCTTGAGTAAATCGAGACAAGAAGAATTAAACAGGACAAGACAAATACTCGAGAGTGATTACCAGAAGCTGACAGTGGCCAGAAGTAACCTCGGCGTGTTTCAGCATCACGATGCCATAACTGGAACGAGCAAGTCGTTCGTAATGCACGATTACGGGCTTAAACTGTTCGATGGAATCCGAAGCGCGCACGAAGTACTGACGCATTCGGCTCAATACCTGATGACCGAGAAACCGTTAGAAGCTGAAATGCAGACCGAGAAACTATTCAAGCATCTACCTAATTTCTTGTCATCTCCTTACGAAAGACCAAATTACCAATTACTTCAGAAACCATTGCCTCAGAAGATGGCGGATTTCAAATTGGTCATATGCAATTCCTTGGCGCAAGCGAGGCAAGAGGCCATTAAGATAGTGGTCACTCACACCAACATCCGTATATTCGATTCGGAGGATAAATCAGTCCCTTTCCAATTGAATCCAGTGTGGAACACAACAGCTGGGCCATTCCAGTTGGTGAGAGATCAATACGAATTGCTTTTCATTGCTCAACTTCCGCCTTTGTCACTCGTCACTTATCACGTGAGGGAGGTGCAAGTACGCGACTCGTCCACCATCGCATCGTTGCTGGTTTACAATGGTGGGCTTGGAATGGACGATACCAATATGGTTTTCTCTGTTCAAAAAGAGCAAATGGCATCCGACGACGTGTTCCTCGAAAATTCCGTTCTCAAAGCGGATTTCGCGCGTGAAACAGGCTTCCTCAATTCCATCACACTTAAAGCTAATGGACGCACGCGGAATACGAAATTAGACTTTCTAGCCTATAATTCAGCGCAGTTCCATAGTGGGGCTTATCTATTTATGCCCGAACCACGTCAACCGGTGCGCAACATCAGTGACAATCCTCCTTATTTCTGCGTTTTACGAGGGCCATTGATTTCCGAAATTATCGTTCTGTACATGAATTTGTTGGTTCATACAGTTCGAGTATATCATACTAATGGACCTTTGTCGCTGGGTCTCGAAATGGATAACACTATTGAATATCCGACTCCACCTAAATTCAGGGAAACTGAAGTATTCATGAGAGTGATGAGCGACGTGGCAAGTGGATCGACATTTTACACTGACCTTAACGGGTTTCAAATGATGAAACGTTCCATTATTCCTAAAATCGAAATAGAAGGCAACTATTATCCAGCATCAACGCAAATGTACATTGAAGATAAAAATACTAGACTTTCACTTCTACTGTCCCGCGCTCACGGTGTGACCAGTTGGCAGAGCGGATGGTTAGAAGCAATGTTGGACCGCAGGTCGTTGTACGACGACAGCAGAGGAATGGGAGAGGGTGTGATAGACAATAAAAGGACTAGAGGTCGTTTTTGGCTGCTTTTGGAAGAGCGAATGAGTAAAAGTGAATCATTGTCTCGACCAACTTTATTGGCCAACACTTTATCCAACAGCCTTATCTATCCTCCGCACACCTTCGTCGTCGATTCTGGCAACAGTCCAGTGTTACGCAACAGAGTTTCGTTGCTGAATCGGCCTTTCCCTTGCGACATGCATTTAATTAATTTACGTGTACTTCCAATCAAAGCCTACTTCGAGTTTCCTTCGCGTAGCAGTTTGCTCATTATACAAAGACAAGGGTATAGTTGTGAGTTTTCAGCTCCTGTATACAATTGCAGTCTAACGAATGGTGCGATACGACCAGGTACGAGGTTTAAAGAAGTACAAGTGTTAGACATCCACCGGACATCTTTAACTGCCTTGGAATTGGGCGATAAATTAAACAGTTTGACTGACATCAATATTCCAAATATGGAAATTAATTCATATAATATCACTTTTATTTAATAATTTTAAATATTTAAAACTGGTGTTTGTTAAGGGTTTTTTTTAAAAATTATTTAAAACTATCAAACCGTCGACTCTGAACGTTGGAAATTCAAGTTTGGAAGATTATTTGTATCACACTCAATAAAGAGTCTAAACAATATAGAAATGCTTGCAACATTGACATTTAATAAACTACACATGTGAATTGTGGAGTAATAACATTGTTGTGTACCATAGTTTATGATGAAAACAATATTAAAATCAATATTGTATGACAAATTTCGAGAATTTAGGGTTCGTCTAAACAATTTTTTTCTAGAAAAAAAGTTGGGAAAACATGAATTCAATAAATTTTTATCAATTTTGAATAAACTTGTTTTCTGAACTGACAAGTTCTAAAACTCAGGTGAAATGCAACAGATCATTATTAATTACTTTTAAAATTATGAAGTTTTATGGCATGGACCAGAAAAGTTTTGGTCATTCAATTTAAAACATTGTACAATGTCCCTTTTACTGCCACCATGCCTTTGTCGGTTGCTTCTTTACACTTTTGCTTTGTATAACCACAAAGCGTGTGAAGCTACAAATTGTGATTGTAATTTGTAATAGAATTCCCTGTGAAACAGGTGTTTGTATCAAGGACCTTCTGAAGTAGAAATCAATACTGTAATGTATTTTATGCTTGACAACACTGCTAAGCAGTTTAAAATATCGTTTCATTAAAATTTACTTTTCATTCGTTTTGCTTTTTATGGTAACAAATTTCCTCCTGCTTTTAATTTTTTTTTTATTATTTTTTTTCCCTTTTCTTTTCATTTGCATTTAAATTACCCTGCATTTTTCTGACAATTTTGACTACACAATGGCACTGTAGGTTAAAAAAATTGAATTGAATTAAAACTTTTTTTCACTTTTCCATCTTATTTCATTCGAACCTCATTATAAAATAATAACACACAACACCTAATTTTTTTAGTAGCATTGAATAAGAAAAAGCAAAAACTCTTTTTAACGAACTGTAAAACTTTTCGAGAGCTTAGCGATAAATTTAAAAAAAAAATGAATTTTTTTTTCTTTCAATACGAGAAGAGAATGTATGAATTAATAATTTAAGCAGAAGGGACTTTTCCCAGAGCTTTACTCGTCTTTCCAACCTTTTAATGTTGATAGCTTCAAGCCTATCTGTGCCACCTCATTACAATAACATTTCCCATTTCTGAAAAGTTCATAAATATTTTTTTGCCACAAGGCACCTTACCCCATCTTTTTCCTTTTTCCTTCTCCACTCAATCTGACAGAAATAAACAAATGATGATTCACAATGTTTAAATTTCTTTTTTCCAACGACATTTCAAAATTGCAGGCTTAAGAAGAATTTCAAGAATAAAAAGACACAAATGTACATTTCCACCGCGAAACGCAATTTATAGTCTGCATTTGTCTTCACAAAAGCGAAACAAATTATGACAAAAGGATTCAAATTCTAAAAACAAAACTGAATATTTTCAGATTATTCAAATTTCAACCAAAACTATTACTGATTAATATTTTGCTTTAAATATTCAAAATACAAAAATAAAACAAATTAGAATTTTAATGCTTTTCAAAAGTACAATTTTGTTGCGTAATTTTATTGCTGTTGGCACGTCAGCTTCACAATTCTCATGTTTTTGCAACAGTAAAAGCAACAAAAAATATAGATATTAAACGAATGGAGATATAATAACAAATATAATTAAATCTGGTACATTACACTTTAGTTACGCTTTAAATTAAGATTTTAGATTTGCACAAGCAATTTTAAAAATTAACAAACCTAATATGCCTCGGCACTATTATTAAACCTTATTTTGCAGGTGATTTACCAAGGCACTATTCAAAGGCTAGATCTCATTGAAACGGAGCTTGTGGATGTGCGTATGAAGAGCATCTATTAGCATCCTCATCACGTTCCACCATCAGCAAATGGTAGAGTAATGACACCCCTTCCTGCCTCCAACTCCGCCTAATGACGCCACACAATTATCACCTCGTAGTGTTGGCTTCATCAGCCGCCTACTGACTAGCCATGACATCATAAAACTATGGGTAGCAAAATATTTGCCATTTTATGTTTCCCCAAGTTTATTCCAAATGAAATACTGCTTGATGATGTGCATTACACTTGCCAGACCTCCGAAACAAAATTTCCATTGGATTTCGTCATAAACGTAACGCACTTGATGTTCTTAAAAGAATTTGAAAACGGCAGCTATCATGATTTAAATGGTGAAATCTAAAGTAATGAATTTAGTAGGTAATTATTGATTTTAATAAAGGTTAGCATCAGATTTAACTTTTAATCTATCTATAACCCTTCTAATTCATAGTTCATTCCTGTCCGTATTGTTGTGGAAAAGATTATTAAATATTGTTATTATATTGAATAGAATTATGCTGGCTAGACTCGATAGTATTTTTAAATTTCCACACCCACCATTAGTTCAGCTGTAAGACTAATAAAGACAAGTTTTCATAAAATATATTTCCAGTCGCGTAAGTTAAAATGATTTATAGCATTAAATATTTAGTCTGCAATTACAAATACTGCTTATACTTTGGCAGTATAAGTCGTACCGCATTTAAAATAGCTTATTTTAATTTTTTGAATTATTTAGTCACATGCAATTAAAACTTGTCTTTAACTTGCACCATTTTTCAAGAATTATACAAGAAAATACAATTTAGCCATATAGGCTTTAATGCCATGAAATTTTTCAAAACTTATCTAAAATTTTATACAATTACCGGTTTAAATTTTCATTGTTGCAATCAGTATATCACTTTTAATTGTTTAATAATAATTAAAAAAACTGGAAAAAAATTCTAATAAAAATGCATTTCTATTAAATGAACATTAGCTGAATTAATAAAATTATTATTATTTTCAGTTCAAGTTGTTGAATATTACATATTACATTTGGACAAGAGATAGCAGCCCATGTCAAACATGAACATCGTGGCGCAATTTTTGAAACCAATAAATAAGCAGTAAAGATAGTGGCGCCCTTGTGTGACAAATCCTTTAGTTGAACAAGAATTAAGAGCTACTGAATAAATTCAGCTGATGTTAAAACTTGATGTATTATCGTGTATATTACTAAATTCAGAGCATAGATTATAGTTAGTTCCATTGGCAATAAATAATTAACTCAACTAACAAGGAGGTACTACAGACTTCAATCGCTTCAATTGATACGAATTTAAACAATATATATAATATTGGTTAAATAAAGCACTGACACCAATGAAAGCTAGCAACTCTTTGTAATATATTTTATATTGTGAAGCTTATGGCTTAAAAATGCACTGAAAATAGCTTAAAAAGTACTTTTTTTTACCCACAATGCATCCAAAGGTACATTTTTAGGCTTTAATCTTTAAGAGACTAAAGAAAATAACAATAAACTAATTTAATTAATTTAACCCTGCTTAGAACTATCACAAAAGTATTAAAGGATTTTATCCTCTCGAAAAAATTGTAAAAAAAATCTTAAATTAATATTAAATAACATTTTGAATCGAACAAATACTTAAGACTAATATAAGAAATTATTATTATCATAACTGATCAGAAATAAATTGTCACAGTTCACTTTAACACTAATCACAAAATGTTTGTCACACTCCAAATCACAAAATGGCAGACCGGTGACTTCAAACTTGATTCAAAATGGCGGATTTTCGTCTTGACTCACAAACGGGAATCACGATGTTTTCTCATGAAATTTCTTCTGCTTGTAGCCACGAGCCCTCTCGATGTCTTCCAATCAAAGTAAAATTACTTAGGGAATCTTCCGAATCAAAAAAGCAACACGATGCAACTGCGAGATTGCAGCTTATGTTGCTCTGCTTCGTTGTCCAGTGTCAATTGTTATATTAAGAATCTTCCTATTACTGACGAATGTAGAAAATAGAATCGATTATTTTGTTCAATGCTCGTAAGAAGGCTTCACATACTGCTTGACTCATGGAAGAGACTGTCAGTAAAACAGGGAATGAATCCATTCACTTACTGTTGAATAAGTACTTGAAGAAGTTTTATTTCACCTCTCTCTGATGACCAAAGGGTTTACCAAGAGATGTCCTTGTACTCTAGCTACTTATGTCAGACAGACCTTGTAACGAGATTAAAAGTCTCGAGTTGCTTTTAGAGTTACCCGACCGGAATTCACGGTATATTTTGTAAGTAAATAGCCGGATAATTAATTATTTCTTCAATCAAAGGTTTATTAATTGTCAACAAGTTATTTATCAGTGTTTAATTTGTAAATCTCCTAACGTAAATGTGTAATTGATATTGGGCATATGGAGTTAGGTTTAATTCAAGCCTAATTTTAGTAATCTTATGGACTTGGGAAGAATCACCATCACAACCTGAAGCAAAACTGCTTAAGAAAAGGTGTGTGTTAAACGAGTTCTGTTAAAATTTGCAATATTCCAAAGATATTATGGAAGATATTGCTGAAGGTAGTAGGTCGAGTTGGAGTTGTGATTGTTTGCAGACAATGTCAACCTTTCTGTGGCACCCAGTGTTTCAAGTATTGAGAATTCTAACTCGTGGTATAATTGCCGGTTTTATCACTTATCACACGACCATGCATGGTATTACTGCAGATAATGCTGATAATACCATGTTGCCATGGTTGCTTGAAGTATTAACAAGATAATACATAAATTCTTGCAATTTATTGGCTATTTGCTTTTAAAATCTTGACATTTGATTGGTTGGTGATAAGTTAGTGATGTAGTCTATTTTTTAATTTCACAATATCTTATTGTCTCTTTAGCTCTACTATTTTTACCAATTCGTACGTTGTCTTTTACTGCATTTTTGCTGATGTTCGCAGTTCAGTGTTTAAAGCAATTAAAAATAAAAGTAATAAATTTTGATAAATATTAAAAAGAAATAAATAAGGGATAAAAAAATGCAAATTTGCAATATTAAGATTAATGAATAACTTAATAACGTTCAGTTCTGTACGTGATATTATATTTAACAAATAAAATAGTTAACATATGCTTTTAAAATAGCAAATTATGTAATGAATTTATCAGTTTTTGACATATTTTTTAATTTTAATAACTTTAGAACTTAGACCTTAATCCCTGAAGAAAAATGCAAACGAACTGAAATAACCTTGAAAGTAATTGGTATATCAATAACAAGTTTCGAAAGAAATTTTACGAAAAAGAAATTTATATCCATATATTTAACAAAAATTTATTAAACTTTAACAATAAACAATCAATAATCAAAAATCATACAACTAATTATTCAAAATAAATGTAATAACCTTGCTTTTCAACTTCTTCTTGCATTAAAGGACCAAGATATTCAATAAGCAGTTCATAAAGTTCATCCTCTTCTGAATCTGTTATTCTTGGTATCGAAAATAGATAATTAAACCGTGGATCTTGTTCTTTCATTTCTTTAATCTTTGCAATAATCTAAAAAATTAAAAAATTAAAATTATTTTTATAAACTGCATATAATAATTAAATACATTTAAGAATAAACTATTATTTACCTGACTATCAGCATAACTTGAACCAAATTTTCCATATTCATCAAATAATTCAGTCAATTCTTCTAAAGTATCGCCAGTAATATCGTCCTCGCCATGTTTAACAATTCTAAATGTTGCTTTCCCGTAAACAGCGAAAATACTCAGAAGCAGTAATAAAGCTAATAAACTAAACTGCATCGTATTGTGTGTATAAAAATTTTGGCAAGAAAATGTTTGATCTTTAGCTTGCTTTTAGAACTTATCTTTGAATATCCTTATCCGTACCTTTTATGGCGTAACGATAACTTTTATCAATTACATTTGCACCAGAATGCGAGTTAATTGCGTAATTAAGAAAACTTGATAATTTACATTACTCAACATCCTGGAAATCTAAAGGTCAATTTCACATTTTTGGCGCTTGATAATGTCCAGTTTATTACTATAATTATTATTGTATAAAAAAATTATAAAATTAAATTATAAATAGAAATATAGGAAAATATAGTAATTTCGACAAGTCATTAATGATAAAAAAGTTAATTTTCCATCACAATACAATGTAAAAAAAATTTTACATTTCCTAGAAAAAATCAAATAAACTAGAAAAAAATTATTTTTTGTATCTTTTAATTACATGGTCAGTGCAATGTATTTGCACACGATAAATTTCTCTCATTACGCACAAATGCTATTCAATGCCTATCTAACAGAAGAAGAAATTGTCTTTCTAGAATCTAAATCTTTAAAACTCAAAATTAAAGATTTTTATAGTTATATAAGTCAATAATATAAGTCAATATTTGTTCAGTATAAGTGGTTAGTATTTAAAATCCATTTCACAACAAAAATACTATTCATGTCGACAGCTCTTATTCGATATCCGCTGCAGATAAAAAGACAGGACGTTGACTATAATTACTACATAATTACATGCATCATGTTCAATGTTCAACATGTTGTAATTTACTTAATTACTACATACGCAAGTTATTAACAAATATGCATATTATCAGCATAAAAATTATAAAACACAAATCACAAAACTTAACCAATGATAACATCTTAGTTTGATATTGTATAGTTCTTTTACACACGTATATAAATCCAGATCTAATTAACTAGAAAATGCAAAACTTCGTAATAAAAAAAATGCTAATTAAATATTAAAAAAAATTCTATATACGTTAGAATGAAAAATATGATAAATTAAATTCATTTTATCACGCAGACTAACGTTTTAACGACGATTTCTTAATAATCTTTACTGGGAAAAGGATCATTTAATATCAAATTTAATTCCATTAAATTAAAACATGTCAGATATAACAGACGTGTCCTTTTCCTACTATAAGCGAAGGAAAAAAAATTAATTAACACTTCTGGTATCCATCAATCTGTCACTGAACATCAATAAATTTTAACTTGTCATTTTTAATCGTCAGATGTAATGCAAGTAGGAACTCGTCAACAGGATAAATGAACAAATAAATTCAATTAAATATAATTTTAGAACTTTATACATGCCAGTAAGTGTCAGGATATATCAAAAAAGCCAAAAATTGACAAAGTCTTTTAATTGCGTGATTAACTAAATTTATACGTATATATATACATGAATCTCAGCAGAAAAATTTCACATTTGACGAAATCATCACTGTTGCAGATTCCAAAGTACACAAAAAGTATTTTCATTTCAACTAAATTGTTTTTTAATTTCAATTTCTTTTCAGATGAAGAATTTCCTTTTTATTTTACTAGTAGCCGGCATTTTCGGTTTTGCCTCCTCTAAATGCACGTGTGATGGTGGCGTGGAAATTTCAATTCCTAATCTTCCGAAAATAGCAAATGATTTCTTGACTAAGCTGTTTAAAGATATCACTGCAAGTCTCCTTTTCAAAATTGAAAACTTGGCAGATGAATTTAAAAATGCTACTGCCACGGACAAAGACAGTTTGAAGGGGTTTGTTACCACATTGGAATTTATTATTAAAGCTTTGACTGAAGGATCGATTAAATCCCTGACTGATTTATCGGCTTTCGTAAGTATAATATAAAAATACGAATCAATTGTTGTGTAATGCTTGCTTTTAATTTATAGTTCACTAGAATACTTAGCTACATTTACAGTCTTTTCGATTTTAGTGGCAAGTTAAGCGTAGATGGTAAATTAAACGTAGACCTTAAGGCAGGACTCAAAACCTTAGAGGCTGTGTTTAAGCCTTTTGTTGATGCTGTTACAAAAGCAGCAAATCTTCTGAAGATTTCTTATTGCACATGCGATAGGAAAAAATCAGATGGCTTATTTGGAGGTTTGTTCGGAAAATAATTTTTGGAAACGATTCAACACAATATTTCTGAAAAAAAGTAAAATGTAGATTGGTTTGGGAATAAATATATCAATAACAACTAATATCCAATGTTTTTTTATTCGAATCTATTCATGCGCTCTATGAAATGAAAATATTTTAAAGCCAAAGTATTTGATAATTCATATCCCGAATTGCGGTGGTTGGCTTTACTCTAAAGAATGGCAATCTGTTTTTCTCCATGGTCAGAAATTCTCAAACAGCTTTATATGTGAAAAATGAGAAAGTTACACAAAATATGTTATTTTATGACAAATAAATAATTAAGTTTTAATACTGCTGACATAGATAGAAGTTTAATAAAGATTACGAGACTTTCGTGAATAAGTATTGTATTACTTCGATATTCTAATCTTTGTAATTCTATTCATTTTTATTTTGATTTCTCAAGTATAAAATTATATTTTAAAAGCTGAATAACAAACTGAAATAACTGAAGGAAAAAAAATAAACCCACCAAAATAAGAAAAATACTAAACACACGACAATAATTCAAAACAATTTCTACCCCATAAATAGTACCACAAACTACAATTCTAATTAAACTACCTCACCCTAACTAATACCAAGAATGAAACAAATTCCCCCTCAAAACCAAAAGATTTAGAGGTAACCAATGCAACATAAAAATAAAATTCCTCCCGAACTCTCTCACCCCTAAAACCATAAAACTCCTTAAACTCCCCATGCTGCATATTATTATTGCATATTAAATCAGATGTGTAACCATTTATTGCATGTTAGTATATGGTAAACGTGGATAAAAACTAATTGTGAGAATTTTGCCTATTTTAGACAAAAACAATTTATGGTAATACTAGAAATACTTAAATTCTGAGACTTTCGTGAATAAAGTGCCGCACAACTTCGACATTCTTATTTTTGTAATTCTGTTTATACTCAATTACAACAGAATAATGATCCAAGAGATTCACTCCGCCATTTTCCAATGTTAAATTTGTGGCGGAAACATGTGACAAATTTTGAAAATTTGGTATGTGGTGCCCTTCAGTGATTGTACAGGTCAAACCTCCCTATAGCGAACAGCAAGGGGAATGCAAAATATGTTTGTTATATCGAGGGTTTGTTATA
>JAQFZU010000996.1:0-16747 GCA_034696185.1 Henia vesuviana | reverse complement strand
GCTCCCAACCACATTCACAAATGTCTCCAGGACTCAAAGTGATATCCAATCGAATGCTTTTCCATTGGAATAAACTGAAACTGTGGTAGTGAACTGCACGTTAATTACTAAAAAAAAAAAAAAAAAAAAAAAAAATCGCGGTCACACACACGCCGTATTTATACAAAAATACCACAATTGACAAAACCAGATCCAAAAACGAATGTCAGTAAACTCTGAATCCACGCATTGACTAGAAACGAGCGATTTGGTTTATTTTCAAACATTTAACCCTAATTCCTCATAATTAATTATACTCAAAATCGTGCAAAATTAATTCAAACAAATTAAAAATAATTTTATTCATTTCCCTTTGTATCCACACCCATTGAATAAATCAATCGTGACACCAACGACAGACGGTACACACACGATTACGCAATATTTTGCGCCTTAAACAAAAAAAAGTAAAAACACGGGGTGGGATGGGGGGGGAGAGAGATATGGGACTGGGTATAGGGGGGGGGGGTAAAAATAAGGGAAGGGATAAAATAACAGTAAAAATAACCAAGGGTTTATTACAAAATCAATTGTCCCTCGCTCTTATTTTCTTTGTTCTTAACAGTTACCGCCCCCGTGCACTTTTCCATTTCATCACATTGTTGCGTTGCAATCCCGTGTTTGATTACTTCATTCATGAGTGTGGTCAAGGGGGCGCGTCCCTATGCAAATGAGCTCCTCCCCGCGTTACGTGGGTGTTTGCGTTTGCCTCTTTCTGCATCTGTCGAGGTAAAGTAATGAATTATTGAATCTAATCCCCGCTAATCCCCTCCCCCCCCCCCAATAACACTCAACCCCAACGTCGATGGCGGCTGTTTTTTTATTATTCATGAATGTGGCCTCGCGTCTTAATCATCATCAATCGAATTAGACCTCAAAACAACGATGGACTCTTTGCCATAATGTAATTGTGCCTTTTTCACCTGCCACAATTGAATCTGATGCGCTCAAAGTCCCTTTCTGGGCCTCGTCCAAGTCCCAGTGGAAAAGCAGAGCGATGCTGGGTGTGTGTGTGTGTGTGGGGGGGGGGGGGGGGGGGGGGGGGGGGGAAGGAAACAGGGGGTTCCCTTCGGGGACCTCTTAAAAGTGGCTCTTCCTTAGTAATTCGATTTAACTTTTTAATTTTATTTTTATAGTTACGTCGTGAGTGTGGGTGTTGTGGACAAAGTGGCCGAATATTTGCATCGTGTGCATGGACCCGTGGACCGCGAACAGCCATTTCTCTTGAAATGTATGCATTTGATGACGTGCATCACCAATTTATACTTGCGCAGGTTCGTATCGTTTGATTTATGTGGATCGACGTACGTCGATACGGACTAGTGTATCGAATTATGACGCGTAGAAATACGTTATAAGTATGTAAAGATATAAATCAATAAAAATCGCCTTCTGCCATGTGGCACATTGGGTTACGGAGACGTCGAATAGACGTTCGGATGAAACGTAAGGTATAAATAGGCCCAAAATCATCTCTCGTGGATACCGTCCGTAAGTCCGATCGTGTCTCGTTATAACTTTTAAGGTGTAAAATGTCTGAAAACACTTTAATTGTACAGAAGGTGCAAACGTGTTGATCGTAAGATTTTAGGCTTAAAAATTGTGCTTACAAGACGAAACCCTAGTTTTCGGATGCGACTTAGTCGCTGCGGTGTACCGAAACTCGTTTCTTCATTCGTTATTCGATTAATGGGAGTTTTAGACATTTAAAAATCAGTTTCGAATGCGGTCATAATGCATTTAACCGAAAGTCAGTATACGTTAGATCCCAAAGTCTCTATTCTTAGTGCATAATTAGGAAAATGAAATTTGAATAGATTTGAATTTATTATTTTAAATTGCTTATTTGAAGTTTTAATTCAATTTAAAAATGCAAAATTTAAATTCCCTTATTTCAATGCTTTTTTTTTAAGTAAAACAAAAACTCTCAATGATATTATAGTATATATATTCACTTAGCATAAATTAACGATAACTAATCCAGCTGTTCGATGATGGCAGCTGAAAAGTTAAAAGCGATGATGTAATTTCTAAACAAATTCCATCTCGTCTCAATCGAGTTACTGTTGCTGTGGCGCCATTTGTAATTAATTTTACAACCAGCGTCTCAACTAAAAAATTTTAAAAAAAAATTCGCTTTAAAATAAAATAAAAACCAAATTAAAAAAAAAAATCTCAATAACTAAGAAAAATATTTCCGGTAGCTGTTATCAGTCGAAAAGTAAACAAATAAAATGGCGTATGGCTTTTAAGCACTCTCGAGTAGTCGATAATCAAGATATTAAAAAAAAAATCATTTTTAGGAACGGATGCGAGGACGTATTCGGAGCGAAAAAAACATTACGCGAATGCGATTCTCACCTAGAATCGCATTTGGAATCGGCGTTTCGTGCAACGAGTCTGGTGAACGTCGTCTCGCTATTATACAGCATCCTTTTGCATAGCGGCGTTGCATCTCGGGGTTCTCAATCGCCGCCTCCGCGTCTATCGTCCTCAACCATCAATCTCGCGCTCATCGGACTGCGCATGCTCAACCATATGGCGTTATTTCACCTGCCCATGTTCCAGGTAATTGAATTTTAATTATTTATTTATTTTTTTTATTATTTTTCTTATTTATTCTTAGAGTGTTTTGGGCGATGACGCACTTTCGTTGGAATTTCGGCATATTTCGACCTATTTGTTGTGGTATTATTCGGCATCGCAATCGGACGAAACGTTGACTTTGCTGTTGCACGAGTTGCTGTTGACTGTTGGTTACTTCACGGTTTTGAATAGCGAGCATCAGACTATTATTCACTCGGGACATACTCCGACTTTGTTGCAACAGTTGGTCACTTTACCCTTCCCCTACTTCAGTGATCCAAAGTTGACGCGAGTGCTCTTCCCGACTCTCATCGCCTGTTGCCACAGTAACAACACTAATAAAACCATCATCCAGAACGAAATGAGCGGTCAACTGCTGGCCGATTTTATTCGGGTGAGTCCGACACACGTTTTATTTACCTCGACGAAATATTATTAAATTTGTATTGGGAATAGTTTTCTTAAGAAATTTTTTTTTTACTTAAGTTGTTTTATGAATGTCCTCGGCGACAATCATAAGACGAGACTATACAAAAATCCTTAATCCTATCCCCCCCCCCCTCGAAAATATCCCCATCAAATCACTGCCTTTTGCCCACCCCCCCACAAAATGACGCGATTAAATCGTACCCGAAAAACCCCCAGAACGTGCCGAGCCAACCCGGGCGTGGTTCTAAACGTCTCTGCCCGTTGTGCGAGGCGAGAATCCATCATAAGCAAGATGGCGCCAACCACTCAGCTGATGAGATGCGGAGGGTGAAGTAGTAGAGTGCCTCGGGTTCCCGAGAGCCGCGTTCCTCCTCCCTTCCTCGTCTCTCTCTCTCTCTCTCTTTGGCGGCCGCTTCGGCTAGGGTGGGATTCGGGTCTACTGGGATTTGGGTCTCCCCATGACCCTACGGCTGACTCTGATTTCCTGTTTACGGAGAGCGAAAGCGGGGAGGGGATGGGTAAAGGAGGGAGGAAAGAAAAAAGATGGACGTTTGGGAACGCCATGTGGGCATGCGTGGGAGTGAGTGGAATTTTTGGGCTGTGAAGGGTTGTGTGTGGGGGGGAGGGGGTGATTTTTGGTGTATGGCATAGTTGATGTATGTCGACACGCGAAGTGAAATTAATGATGGCGGCTAGTGCGGCGTCGTTCCATTTGCAGATTAAAACGCGAGATGGATGTCGGAGGTTATTGCTTGTATCGATATTGGCGTTGGGCTCTCTCGAGTGCTGTTTGACTCCGATTAAGGCATCATACGGGTTTCTTTCTTTTGGATATTTTTATCTTTTTAAATATTTTTTTTCTTACCTGAAATTAAATTACCCATAATTCGTTAGTATAAAAAAAATAAAATAAACACGCGAAATGTCGGCTTCCTTTTTCGCACGGATCAAAGTTATCAGATGGACAGAATGACACGCGAAATGTACGAATTAACAAGCGACCAGTCACTTAACTCACATTTTTCTATTTTTTTAAATTCTGTTTGACACTTTGAAATGTCCGTTGGAGTTTAACTCGAGTTTAACTCGGTTAAAATCGCAGCCGACGTAAACCAAACTCGCGACGAGTTGGAAATTTGCGCTTAAATTTTATTTTTATAAAACTCCGTTGACACGAACTGACAGAATTAATCGAGCGCGCGTACGTCTGTCGCTAGAATTATGTGACACGCGCCAAATAGACGTTGAAAGCCATTTTGTATTGTGAAAAATGTTTGTCAGCTGAACACACTTTTCTATTTTCATCGAACAAATCCAAAATATTTTTCTTTTCGATACAAAAATCCGTTTGAATTATTAATGAAAATCACGTAAATCGCAGCCAACAGTTACGAGAAGAGGGATTAAGTGACGTCACTTAATGAATTATACATCACCATTTAATTCTAGGCTTAAATTCGCAAACGGAAACTCTTATAATGCAAATACGTTGAAAATTACTCAATATTCGAACTCTTGTTTATACTTTGCATTAATCGATCGCCTTATTTGTTCCTGCAGCGAAATGCACGACGGGATTGTCACTCGCGACACCGGATTAAATTTATCCCACAACAAAAAAAATTTAAGATTTGTTCTGTCATTCGATTCCAGAGCATGCGCGGATAGATCGAATTTGTTTTAAAACAGTCGCCATTTCAACGTCGATCTAACTTTTCAGCAAAGGATTTAATAAATTCAGTTATTATTTAACACTTTAGAGTATCATAATATGGTAATAAACATTGTAAAGTTTTATCGGTGCTAACTGGAGTTTAGCTAATGTTAAATGTATAGTTTAACAAAGTAAATAAAGTGACATCATTTATTTTATATTTACAGAATGAAATGCGAGAAGATCCCGACTCGGGCTGTTGTCAATCAGGTGAGTTTAGCTTTTCGTCCACGTAATCGAATCTATGGAGCAACTCGATCCTCCCTTTTGGACGCGCATTTGGCGTCAAGTGCGTCATTTTTAGACGCGTGTTTCGATCCAAAAGCAAATTAATTATTAAACCACCCCCATTTTCTCACTTTCCTCCACGACCCCACTCCCACGACCCCTCTCAAACCCGATTTTATATAATAAAAATTTATCATTATTATTGATAATAATAATGGAATTTTCCGATTTTCCAGATCCGGACTGGAGGTGGAAAATGCATTTCCGTTTCCCCCGATCCAGATGGACCGAAGCGTCCGATTTTTTCCTCTAAAAAAAATATAAATAAATTCGTCATCATTTTCTATAAACAAATGATTTTAATATAATATTTTTTTTCCGTGTGTTTTTATATAATAATTTAAATACAATTAAAAAAATAGGAAAAAAAATTGATTTTTATTCTAATTCCAATAGAATTTATAGAAAGTACTTGTTAGCTTTAGAGACTCTAAAAGTGGAAAACTCGTTCCCCTTTTCCGTCTCGTTTGGCGTCTTGGCGCGCGATCAATTAACACATCAAACCGCCTTCGACAACAATACGAAGGCGAACCTTAATGAGCCATTCATGAAGCGCGCCATTCCCTCCGCACACGCGTGTTTCTCCCGCAGAAGCGTGAGTGCAGATCCATGTTTCAACCCGACCTTCCCTCCCCCATCCCCACTCGAGTACACGAGCGGAACACCGAAGGGGGGGGGGACCGACCGAACCAAGGGGGGAGGGGGATATGCCTGGAATTATATATCCTTATATGTGGATAGATGCGAAAGGCTGGTAAGGCTAGGAACTAGGGGGTGTGAAAAGGGTATTTTTGAGGTAAGGGAATACGATGGAAGTTGCGGAAGATGTGTGTAGTAGGACAACTTTATTTAAGTCTTGGACCCTAGCTCTAGGAATGGGATTGTGTTGGGTCGTCATGGCTACAGAGTGGCGTTACATTATCGGCTGTAGTGGGGGTTGGTCAATTGGGTTAGTTGCGCACTCATTGATTTAGATGCATTAACCGACCGCCTTCCCCCGTCCCGTTCCCGACGACATTTCTTCGGGACCGGATTATGTTTTGGGGGAAGAATGGGGTGGTATTGTAATGGTTTTGATTTTTGTTTCTTATATAACGTGCTATTTCTCGGGAATAACTTCTTGGGTTTTAAAGCCGTACCTGGCGTGTGCAGGATTTATCCGACGGAGGTTTACCATTGCATTAATAGAGGGTTTGCGGATGTGCATTTTCCTTACAAAGCCTTTGTTGCTGTTGGCGACCTTAAATTTTATACACTCACTAGTGTTTTCCTTACAATAGATTAGTACAACACCGTGTAAATCGTCGACTTTTGTAATATAAATCTGCCGTTGAGACTGAACAGATTTTTAGTGGATTACACTATTTGGAACGGAGGAATAGAGTTATTTATCGTGCAGGTGTTTGGAGGTGATAATAACATTTTCATCATCGTTTGTTTATAAGGCAACTGCTTTCCAGTGGCTCGTTTACTTTACATCTTTGTTATTAGACTTCATCCTTATGGTTATATATGGCTTTAAATGGTATACGTTATACTATGTTTACATGGGGGGAATATTTTGAGTTGCAGTTTGGTTTTATGATATTCGGGAACGGATTAACCCTTCGTTAGGGGGTTTCGTCGCACGATTCGATGATTCCATGGGGCCGGCAAGTAACAATAGATCATGTGACCCAAATATTCCTCGTTTAGTCACGAATGCTAAACTCGATCGTCGAATATTTTCTTTTTGAAATCTCCGGAACGAGCCGACAACACCAGGTGCCGACACTCGGAATCTGTTCGCTCGTCGCTTTTATATAAAACTTAATACAACCTCGAGATGCGTTGCCACGACTACCATCGGTTCTGTCTCCATAGCTACTAATGGATACCCTCCGAAAACCCCAGCCGGTGGGTACATCACCAGGAAGGACGGAAGTCGTCCGCCGATACTTCCGGCGTCTGGGGCTTCCGTTTGGTATCCGGTGCGGAGTCGGACACAGCGGACGTTGCTAATGAAGCGTCTCTAACCCCTACCCCCATCATCTTTGTCTGGCAACAATACATTTGGTTCGTTCCGTGACGTCATTGGATACGAAAATTGAAAGCGCCATGATGAGTAGGGGGGGTGGTGGTGGGTAGTCGATAGCGAATCAATTAACCCCCGGGGGCGCCAGGGTTAACGACCCCGATCGCGACGGACGCTGAAAAGACGCGGGGGGCGCTAATAAGCCTAACGCGCGTCACTTTAATCTCGTTTCGCGAGCGCGCGGAAAACGGGAGGCGCGCGTGGCATGATGGGAGTTTTATAGTCGCGTCGGGGATACGCCAACGGGTTGAGTTTTTGAGACGCAGCTGCGGATGGGGGAGTGTTGGGGGGGGGGGGAATAGAGAACGCTCGCTTAATGGACGCGGGGTGGAGACGCCGCTTTGTCATCTTCCCGATGGACGCTAATGCATGGGAGGATGGCGGGGGAGGGGTGGGAAAAGAGAGAGAAAAAGGAGTTTTGAGTGGCGTCCGCCCACCTCGTGACGTAATTTGGACTCAAAGAAGACGCCGACGGGCTCCAAGAAGCGCCGTTCGAGCGGGAGTCGTCGATTGGCTGCCGGAGGGGTGCGGGGCCGGGGAATCGAGATGCCGCCAATGGACGCCGAGTGTCGGCACTCGAGGAACGGGGCGTGGCCAAACTCGAACCAATCGCGTTTCGAGGGCGTTTCACGTCGAGAAGAAAGAAAATGGCGTCTTAAGTGTACTTTTCGGTCGCATTTTTCTCGTTTTTCCTGTTTTTTTTTTCTTATTTAGGTTTTCCGCCGGTGTTTGTGTGTTTTGGTGGTGGGAAAGGGGGTGGTGATGGGGGGGGTGATTCCGAGGGGCGATAAGATGGTCGCCGCCCAGTCTAGACTCGAGTCGCGAGATCCATGTCCATTAGTGGCCATCGCGGCCTTATCTCAGGTGAGTTGGGAGGTGGGGAATGGAGATAACGGACGCGTAATGGCTGCCCCGGGGCGCCGGTACCTATTGCACTCGTCAACGCCACGACAAATAGGAACCGGAACTAGTAAAGTGTGTCTTTTTACTTAACCCATAACTCAAATTAAAAATATTAAAAAAACAAATTTTATACATTTTCTCATCCACCCACTTTCCCCGCCTCCCGCCGCGAAACCGGAAATTAGAATTTTATAGCGCGCTCCTAACGACAGTTTTGTATATTTTTTTGGTGCGAATAAAAATAAGGAAACGGTCAAATTTTGATTTGTTTGTTTTGAAATTTTATGTACAAGAATATTCAATCAAAGCACAGATGAAATGACATTTTTTTTTTTCTAATTTTCTTTTTTTCCAAAAAAAAAAAAAAAAAATTGTTTTCAATCGCTTCCTGGACTGGACATGTCGGACGGCGTTCCTGGAATGTGCGCTGACGATAAGTTGCTGGGCGGTTGCTGCAACGAATCTTCGGACGCCAAATACGTCAGCGGCGTCCCACCGTGACTCAATTCCGATTCGGCGTATCCATGCATCTGCAACAACCACCAACCCTTTGATCACCTTTTAATCACTTTAATGGACATTGAACGCGCGCGTTTTACCCTGGAGATTCGACTGTTGCGTGCGTCTTTACTTCTGCAATATTCGCCATTTTTATTTTTTTTTATTTTGAAGGGGATAAGGTGGGGGGGGGGGGATTTCGGATTTTCGATTTTTTTAAATTATTTTAAAGTTTTTTGTTGAGTTTTTTAATTATTAAGTGTTTTTAAGCTGATTGAGATGTTATAATGAGGAAGGGTTTAATTTAATTAATGATATTAGGTCTAATTAAATGGATAATTGCGAATTTATTATTTACGATTTTTTTTTTTAATTTTTATACCTGGAAAAATAATAATCGAACGCATGCGTCGTTTATTTATTTATTTTTATTTTACTTATTTATTTATTTATTTTTATTTATTTCGTTAAGGAATATTTTATTGGTGCGTTGTTGCGAGGGTTTTGATAATAATTTTTTTGTTGGGGGGGGGGGCTAAGGGTGAAAATATGATAAATGAAAATGGCGAATTTTGGTTTAAGTTTGAATTTGTAAATTTGAATTTGTAATTTTGAATTTTTAAAATTTGAATTTGTAATTTTGAATTTTTAAAATTTGAATTTTTAATTTTGAATTTTTAAAATTTGAATTAATTTTGTAATTGTCATTTTAAATGTTTAATTACACTAAAATTCAAAAAATTGATTTTTATTTTCTTTAAAGAAAAAAAAATTTTTTTTTTTTTTTATTTGAATGGAAGATTTTTAATTTAAATATTTAAATTGTTGAATTGAATATCATTTTTAGCCTCAATCCAAATTTTAAACTTTAAAAAAAATATTTAAAAAATTCAAAATCGAAACAAAAATAAAAAAAAAATTTTTTAAATCATTTTTGAATTATCCTTTAGAATTTCAAATTTCCATATATTAAAATTCAACATTTAAATGAAAAATTCCAAATTCCAAAATCTTAAAAAAAAATAAAATAAAAAATTCAAATTTCAAAAATTTCAAAAATCCCCCACAAATTACAATAACAAAAAAACTGAAAAAATTCAAATTCCCACTAAAACCCCCACATAAAAGCATTAAAACCGAATAACGAAAAAATAAAGTGAAAATTACCTGATTCACTAGTTGCTGGAACGAGGGCGTGGTCGGATCGAGCCGTTCGAGATCGGCTTGCAACGCGAATTCACTCAACGCTTTCCAAGGCGGTTGATAACTCTGAACTTCCACCGCATTCACATGTAAAGGCGATTCGTGACGCACTGGTGACGTGGCTATCATGGGAACGCCTTGCAACCCGCTCAAACCAGGAACGCGACGTCCATCCTAAAAACAACAATCGACATTTTTTACTAAAATCTAAAATCAAAACCCGCGAAAACGACCACTTCACCGCTACGCTCCACAGACACACTTGTTGCCCCCCCCCCCCTACCCCCCTCCCAGACCCCCCGTCCACCTCCCCTCGAGCCTCTTGTGCAAAACCAATATTGAAACAATGGCAAGTGCAGGAAAGAGCCCAGATGGGGCAGCGAGAATGGCAGGGTGGGGGTAGGGGATATTATGGCGGGAGACGCAAGCGAGCGAACGCGCGACTAGGATTACACTTCACCCTCCCAGTTGCCCCCGGTCGATGAGGGTGGAGCCGAGATCGATTGGTGGCCAGTGCGTCCATTTGCCTGATGAAGCACCTTGAAACGCCACCATCACCACACAACGCTTCATCCACCCACGCATGAAACGCAACACCTTGACTCAATCACTAAACTTTATTCTCTTTTATTGCCAACCAAATTTTACTTTTTTTTTTTTGCTTCGAATTGGAAATGGGGTATTTTGGGGGAGGGGAAAATTCGGTTTGGGGGGGTGTTGAAAAAGGGTCGTTTTTTCGATTGGTATTGTTGGATTTGAATAGGTATTATTTTGGGCGTTTGGTTGTTTGTTTTGAATGGTGGGATCGGATTTTGATCCAATTGTTTTTTTTTTTTTTTTTTTTGGTCAGATTGATTCATTTTTCTCACGAAGTGGTCACACGAAGTGGTCATTTTACGTGTTAAATTTTTGTTTTGATGTGAATTATTTTTTTATTGGTGGTTATGCAGGTTTCATTGGAAGTGTTCATTTTTCGCACCAAATGATTATTTTTTGTTCAAATTGGTTTGGGTATGGCCAAAATAATGAATTTTTTGCCCAAAATAACTCATTTTTTAATCAAAATGCCCATGTCTGCCCAAAATGGTTATTTTTTCGCCCAACATGTCCATTTTCTATTCAAAATACCCAAATTTTGCCCAAAATGATAATTTTGCCTCCAAAATAACCATTTTTCGCCCAAATCGACCATTTTTCACTCAAAATGCTTAAAATGGTTATTTTTTCGGTCAAAAAATATTTTTTACTCAAAATAACCATTCTTTTGTTCAAAACGAGCAAATTTCACACACTAAAACCTATTTTTCCATCCAAAAATTCAAAAACACTCGAAACACCAATTTTGGCTACAACAACAACTCACGTTTTCTTCCCTAAAAATCTCAATTTCCTTCAACCCTTGACAACTTCATTCCCTCGCAACATCCGCAACACACGACCAACCTATTTAATCATTTTGATTTTTATTTGGCAACCCTATTTTTAGTCCTTTTTAGTATAACTTAAAAAAGAAAATGTTTACATTAACTAATTTACAACTGTTTTTTTTTAACGTCCATTATCATTTTGATTCATTTAAATAAATTTAAAAACAACAAAATTACGAAATTCGACCATAATTGAATAATAAACAAACAAAAAAAACCACAATTTAACGCACTTCAAATATTTAACCTGTAAAACCATAAAACCCAAACAATCATCAAAAACTACTTAAAAAAAACTACCAAACTTCCCCCACCCCCAAACCAGTAGCCCAAAAACCAACCAAAATAAATAACAAAAACATAAAAATTTATTTACTCAAAACGACCATTGAAAACCAAAAGCAACAGATTGACTCAATATTTTCCCATCAATTAAACCACAAAACAGCCCTTATCTCGAGTACCATTCGATACATACGGTATATATTATCCAGATTTTTCTTTAATAAAAAAAAAACACTCGACACTAAAAACCAAAAAAAAAAAACTAAAAAAAACAAAAATTAAAATATTAAAATTTTAATTAAAAAAAAAATTTTTTTAAACGATAAATTCGTTAAAGCAAATGTGGATTTTTCGAGAAACACGTAAAAATCAGTTTTATTCAATGTCACATTTTTTAGGCGCCATCTGAACCGAGATGGCGCCGAGTTTGCGGCATCGCATCGCTCGATGGCACGTCTCTGGATTTCGTCAGCCGCGGATAACGCGATGGACATTCGCAGAAGAACGCGGGGAGAAAAAAAAACCCCGAGAAAGAGGGGGGGTTGGGGGTTGATGTTGGGGGAGGGGAGTGTTTTTAGAGAGGGCAGACATTTACACACACACACATACACTGTAACTCCCCCCAACCCTCCCCCCCCTATGGGACTCTCGCAAAGTCTCCGACATGGAGTCTTCGGTGACCTCGTGTGTTTTGGGGATTTTTCGACTCTAATCCGGCTTTTGATTGGCTTAATCCAAATGAGGCGTGAATCTCTTTATCCCATACCCGCGGGGATTGAAGGGATTAGGGCTAATCCTTGTCCATTGGGTTTCTATCTCCTTCTGGAGAATCTTTTTTTTTTGGGGGGGGGGGATGGAAGGGGAGGGATAACCCCCACCCCCCATAGCGATTGGTGGGGCGCTGTGATTGCGGCTTCATCTTTTTCTGTGTATTTTGTCCTCTTTTCCACCAGGGGGTTTTATGGGGTTTTTTCCTTCCTTCCCCTTATTTCCCCCGGGTTTTTGTCGCGTGAGTCCCCGTGCGGAAGACGTCATCGATCCGTTTTGCGAACAATGTGTTTCGACTGACCCGTTGTTTGTTTTCATTATTTTTCATATTTTTTAATTCCCAATTTTCTTTTGGGGGGGTATTAAATTTGGGGGTTTAAAGGGGTAGGGGTGTTGGTGGGACCGGGGGATGGTGGTAAGGTTGAATGCAAACGTATGTCGGTTTGTTGATATTGGGTTAGAATTTTCTTTTAAGCCTAATGCCACATAAAAAGGGCAGATTTCAATTACGTAATGGGATTATATTCGATCTGTTTTCCCTAGTGTTTTAGTAACGAGTGGGGAAAAATGCATTGTTTGCTTATCGACCGATGATTATTATTATTATTACTTATGAATTTAAATGAATTAAAAAAACGGACCTTTTCTTGTTGTTGCATCTGCTTCATGAGTATACTCTTCTTCTTATCTTTGCACCGTTTGTTCTGGAACCACACTCGGATCACTCGGGGACTCAACCCGGTCATCTCGACCAGTTGCTCTTTCATCAATGCGTCCGGTCGTGGGTTGGCCGCGTAACATGTCCTCAGAGTGTGCAGTTGTTTCTCGTTCAGCACTGTCCTTACTCGCGTCGTTTTCTGTTCTGGATTCTTGTGCACTTGAGGCCTCACTTGATCCCTGGGCCTCGTGTTACCCATCGGCTCGGCATTAGCTAAAAAACAAGAGGAAAAATTTGAGTAAAAACCCAAAACAATTTCCCCATTCCCCGTAGTAAAAGCCCATTGGTGTCGGTGCGGCGCAGTGAAGCGCGGGTTGCAGGGGTAAAGGGAGCAGCGCGAGGTGGGGATAAATAAAACAGACCTGCTAATTGCAGCCCATTGTGCGATGGTAGGGGTGGTGCGTTCACTTGTCCCGATGCGCCGTCCGGCTTTTCGTGGACCTGATGATCGGCTTTGCAAAAGAGTCCATCGTCGCGCAACGCAAATTCATCACCTGGGATGAGTTGGCGACTGCACGCGACACACCTGAAGCAGTCGATGTGATAGATTTTGGCCCGTGCGCGCATCACGAAATCCGTTTTGGTGAAACCCGACGAACATTTGGCGCATTTCGTACCGAACAACCTATTTAACAACACGTTAAAAAATATTTAATTAAACGGTATAAAATTAAATACGATTTGCAACCGATGATAAACGAATCCAGCGACATGTTCGGTCGATACGATAATATTATTTATATTAACAAAAATCAGTTTGGCGGTAGTTTATAAAGGCCTTTGGTATCCGTTACCTACACTAGGAACGATTCGCGCAAAAAGTCTAGACATTAAACACCTAAAAAATATTAATATAAAAACCTAAGGTTGCCGAAAGTTGTTTATACCTATTTAAACGTATTTTTATTAACGTCGGAGAGACCATCGTGACGTTACGTACCTCACGTAATCCCTTTTGCAGTAGGTTTTGCCCTCCCGTACGAAACAGGTGCAACTCTCGTCCAAGAATTGATGACAATCGGCACATTTGAGGCAAGCCGCGTGCCATTCGAGGTCCGGCGCCACTCGGAGGATGTACTGATCGTGTATGTGAGACCCACATCCAACGCACATGGCCAGGCGCCGTTTTTCTAGCGAACAATCAATTTTTTTTGTTTATAATTAATAAAAATAATGAAACAAAAACTCCGATAGACGAGTGCTAGAAACTCACTGTGGGGCTGCGCCTCGGCGGCCATGTCGTCTGCCTTGGAGGGCGAAATTTTGGCGGGTTTGAGTGAGCGGCTTCGAATGCGCAGGACAGCGAACGCGGGTAGCGGACGCGTGCTTCTCGGTTCCAGGTTCACGCATCAATACTCGTTGTCGACTCGAGTCGGGCGCGAGCAACGCGCTCATTGGCTCCCCTCGGCGATGACGTCGTTTTCGTGGGCCCGAAATTTATGACCGCAGCGCCATCGTCAGGACTCGGGCGAAATCGCCCACGCCCACTCTAGTGTATGTGTGTCTCGTGGTCGAAACTAGGGGGTTGTCGGGGGGAGGGGGGAAAGGGCCGGGGCGAAGGAATCGGGGGGAGGACGAGGTCGGGTGTTTGTCACGCGGGTCACGTGCGATAGGGGCGGCCAAGATGGGTCGCATTCCGAGTCGGTGGACGAAGGAAGCTTTTGAGAGAGCCGCTTGTTGCTCCATTAGTCGCCATTAATATTCGCCTCTCGAGTGGCGGCGCAGGGCGTAAAGTAAAGAAACACCGGCTACGCGAGTGATGCGTCGTGTCACGACCGAAATCGAAAATTCTTTTTTTTTTTTTTCTTTTTTAAAAAGTGTGCAAATGGCCTTTGGGCCTTCGACCGGTCACTCAAATCGGCCATATTTTATTTTATTTTTATTTTTTAAATTTATTTAAAAATTTTAAAAAAAATTATTAAAATAAAAAAATAATTAAATATTAAGAGATTTACATCAGTAGGATGCATGTGTCGGCCATTTTGCTTCGAGGCCGAGGTGTCCAGTTGCCTTCGCTTCATTGGTCTTCCACAATGGACGCGCGCGTCGCCATCTGTCAGCGCTTTGCTCTCAGTGCACTCAACCGAAACCCCCCGTCCCCTTCTCGTAATTGATTTCTGGGTGGGAGGGGGGTACCGTGGAGAATGGTGGGTAGGGGTCTTCATTTTCCCCCCCTCCTCTCCCCCCAACTCCTTTAACCCACACAAGGTCCATTGCAAACAGTTACACTAAAGAAAAGGGTTAAAAACGAGACGATTTAAACCTAAGACGATCTTTAAAACGAAAGGAAATTATTAGGAAATCAAAGTCACAGCGGGGGTATTGGGGGAGGTGGGGAGGACGAGTGGAGGGGAATAAATGAGGGTTTTAGGGTTAAATGTTGGGGATTACGATCATTTCAGGTGGAAGATTCAAATCAATCACATTTTTCTATTAAATTATTCACCCATTTATTTATAGGTGCGAATAAAAATATTTTAAAAAAATTTAATTTAATTTTTTTTGATGTAATTTAATCGTCTAAATCGGCTTTGAAAATTAAAAGGTAATTTGTGAAAATAACAATTTTATTAGGGTGACTTAAGAGGATTTTTAAAGGGGTTATTTAATGATGGGATATTTAATAAAAAAAATTTTTTTATAAAATTATTTTTTAGGAGGAAAAAAATTTTTTTTCCCGTTCCGGTGGTCGGGGGTGGGTTGGGTGGAGGTTTCCGGACTCCGTGGGTCAATCGTTGCCTTTTCCGATATCCGCCAATCGGTGCTCGATTGTGTTTTTGGTACAGAGACGCGTGTGTGTGCGTGTTGTCCATGCGCCGTGGTCTAAGCAACACGTGCCTACTCATTATTCAACGTTCATTTGGCTGGCGGCCGGAAGTGGCGTGTAGGGGACACGTGACTTGTCAGATTCAGAAGCAAATCTCAGGACCAATTGACCTCGGATAAAAAGATGGGCGCGTGTGAACGAGACTAAATGGAGCCTGTGCGGATTTGGAAAAAAAGTTTTTAATCGATCGTTCGGGGGTTTTTTGTTGGGCTGATGTCATCGAGTGTATCGATCCTGCGATTAAGTTTTTGCAAAGATAAAATGTCAATAAAAAAGAGAAAGGCGATGCAAAATTGTTGAAAATCGATCCGTGCCGAGCTTTTTCGTGGTAAACATTAAAATGTATCGTGTTTAAGGTGGGAAAGTGGCGACATCGGTGGAGGATGTTTTGTACGAGAAAAATGTAAATTTTTAAATTGTTAATTTAAGTTTTAATTCATTTTTTTCAGTTTGGATTGGAAAAAAAAATTTTTTTTTTTGAAAAAGTTAAAATTATTATGTAAATTTTTGCGAGTTTAGCATTGAAATGAGGGGGCTGACAATCGGTTTTTGAGCGTATGAGATTTGCAATTCTGTAAATCTAATGTGTGGATTTTTTTGGATTTTTGGAGTTTAGATTTGTGGATTTACATGGAATTGCTTGGATTTGCTGGGAATTGTTGAGATTTGAATGGATTTTTTGGATTTTTTTGGTTTTTTTTTTTGGATTTTTTTTGGATTTGCACAGAATTTCTTGGAATTACAATGCAAATATTGACTGGATTTTGGATTTGTAAATCCAGGGTTGTACGAGATTTTTTTTGAATGTTGGCCTTCTATCGCCATCTGTTAGAAACATTTAAGATTAACAATCGTATCACATTATCTCGCCATAGTCATTCGTAGACACTTGCAGTGTTATACTATTAGTTATTAGACAGGTTGCGGCCCAAGTTTCAAACTCGTACGTATACGACGGCTTCACGTTCACGTTTGAAGTTCAAACGTG
>JAQFZU010000995.1:0-16771 GCA_034696185.1 Henia vesuviana | reverse complement strand
ATCGGAATTAGGTCTGAGGGACGGGGCGTGGTTATCTCTTATTAACCCCATCGGTCACCAGAGGGAGATGGAATAGATATTTTAGGATTTACAAACTAAAATTTCAATTCTCATTATTTACATATGTAAAAGCTTTTATTCAACATTGGCTGCCCCAAATATTCCAAATTTCCTTAAAAGATGTGTTTAAATTATCAAAGGGATACTCATCTCGTTGATTATCGTTCAATTCTTTACACTTTTGGTCAATATTACAGTAAATGTAAAGCGAATCTTTCCTATTCTCTCTCAGGGTTATTTCCTCTGGGCAAATGACTATTGTTTCCATTTTGTAAATTGATATAGTTTCAATTGTTACATCAGTGCCGATCGGTTCCAGAGTGTATTTGTTTATGCATATCCCAACTTGCCAAATACATAAACAAGTAAACAAATTGCTAAAACGATTTTCGACGACAGATTTCGTCGAAAATATATGTGTTTACGCAAGTATTCTGCGATGACACGTTTGTGACGAGGTCTAGCAAAATGTACCACTTTCGTACGTGCCATTGCAACCCAGCTAGAAAAATCTACAAAAATTCTGCAGAATAATTTGATGTTATTCTTCAGAAATTTGGCCGATTCTGTGATTTTTCTGTAGTTTTTCTTCAGAATTGGCCAAATAACTGCACAATTTCCACAGATTTTTCTAGCTGGGAAAGACTGATAAATTTTTTTAAAAACTATGTAAATAATACGCTTAATAACGAATTAATAGTGGGGCATGGCATATACTGCTACTGTTTTCGTTATTAATTTTTTTATCGTCGAATACATGCTTGATGTATCTCATGTTCGGTTATTTTGAATGTGAAATAGGCTTAGAGAATTGGAATACTTACATTCCAATCTCAAGCCTTAGGGCTCAATAACACAGAAGATTTAGGTGTTAACATAATCTAGATTCGTTTAATACTGCTGTAATTTTATGTACACTCTTTCCTTGGTAACTATTGCCAAGGATATTTACATTGTATCTAAACTATTATTATTTCGCGTCACAATATAGTTTTAAACAATTACAAAGATACTTCAATGCTGCTTTTACATCCGTTGTTAATTTAGGTATTAAAATTTATTAATCAATTTGTTTTGATGCGAATCAATTTTAACATTAAATATTAAAACTCATAAAGTTATATCGATCATACGCTAGACCGTAATGTGTGTCTCTATTTTGTATATAGTTTTATTTTTATTTTTTTTGTTTTGCTGAATAAATTAATTCTGACTAACTTGCATTCAGCTTTCTTGTTTCCAAAAGTTATGTAGTAGTTTTGCATTGAATTACATCAACTTCAGTTACATATACTAAATTAAATGGTTAGCAATATTATAATTGTATGGAGATTAAAATGCAGCATTGTGTGATTTAGTAGTGGTTTTGAATTTAAATCTGTTTAATGAAGCAATTTGGTTTTTTGTCTAGAAATTTCGAAATTTTTCTAAGGAGTGATTCTAACTTTCTTCTATAATAATTATTATTAGTATTTGATTATTTATTGTGAGACTGTGTCTTGAATTTGATGTCATTTTATTTTATCTGCTGGTTGCTTTAGCAGAAGAAGTAAATTTATGTGACCAACAGTGAACAATATTTAATTTATTTATGATATTACAATTTGTTAATTTGATATCTGAAAATGTTCATTTAGAAATCAAATACTAAAGAAATAACTTTCACATTGATTGTTACTTATTTTGTATTTAATTTAACAATTTAAGTTTTTTTACTGAAGATTTTATGCTCAGGATAAACAATAACTGCATTCATTCTTTAAAGCAAAAATAGAAAGAAATAAATATTGCTTATCGCCGCCAACAGTAAAATTTACTGTAACTATTGTTACTAATAATTTGCTTAGATAAAGGAAATTTACTATTGCAATTAATTAATAATACATAGAATTCTGTGCTGCTTAAATATTATATGCAATGCAATTACATTTTTATATTTTCCTGTAATTTCAAGAAAATTTCTTGTGGTGTTGGGTTGGGTCGTACTTAATGACTTCGAAAACACGAAGTTTTCTTGACCAACGACTCGAAATCTTTCATTAGGGAAAAGAGTGAAATGCCAAGAAAGAGGCCGATGCTGCCACCCAATTCCGAAATCAAACTCGAAAATGGATACAAAAAGAATTCGGTTACAACTAGTTTTGCATTTAAAGAGAACACAAATATAATTACTGTCCCATTATCTGGATGCTTTTCAGGAAGTATCTTAGAATATGTCGAGTATAATATTTTGTTACATGGTCGTATGCAATTACATTCGATCTCTTTATCAAAACCATGTTGCATAAGCATTTCAATCTTTTTAATTGCATTCAGAGAGTTACAATCTGGGAATTTACTTTCGAAATATGGCAATCTTAGAGAAGAAAAAATGAATAAACAAACCAAATTTACAAGTAAATTCTAACTCACTTGCATTGGATATTACTCTTTTTGAGAATTACGTCTAAGCAATTATTCTCGCATCGAACTACATCGACATAACTTAAACAAGGATTCCTTGTTGTATTTAAATACTTAAACTGAAACCGACATAAGAATTATTATAATAAATTTAAATTTCAGACTTTTACTTCAGTAATTGAAGTTTCCATTATATTATCATAATCTGTAACAATATATATTTTAGTCTCAAATCTTCTACTTATAAAGGGCATTGAATTAAAATTCATCTGCAATTTAATATTTACATTTATTATAATAACAGAATAATAATTAAAACTCAATTACTATGAAGGTTAAAGAATCGTTACTGTATTGTTTTGTTTGCTCAGCTTTTATTTCGATCCAAAACATTTTACTTTTGTCATTAAATTTCCAAATCACATCTATTTAATCCACAATTAATTATTAAAGTCTTAATTGAAATTGTCGTTAATTTTACCTGATGTGAAAATTGCGCAATGTCCGGAAATCGTATGAATATATGAAATAGAATCTTTGTCATCATTACATTCGCTACGGTTAATAACATCTGTACACTTGAGTAAAAAGAAAATAGACATGTCAGGCTTTACAAACTAAAATACCAATTTTCCTTAATTACAATTCTGTTAGCTTTTATTGAATATTGGCTGCCCCAAATATCCCAAATTTCCTTCACTGACATGTTCAATTTGTCAAATGGATACTCATCTCGTTGATTGTCGTTCAATTCTTTACATGTTTGGTCGCTATTACAGTAAAGGCCCAGCAAATCGTTCATATAATTTTTAAAGTCATGTTCTTCGGGGCAAATGACTATTGTTGGCATTTTGTAACTCGAGAAAGTTTCGATTGTTACATCAGTGCCGATCGGTTTCAGAATGTATTTGTTTACGCATATCCCAACTTGCCAAGTACATAAACCGAGGCTTACGAGTAAACAAATCACCAAAAAGATTTTTGACGACAGATTTTGTCGAAAATGTGGGTGTTTACGCAAGTTTTTTTCAATGTTTTGTTTGTGATGAGGTCTAGTATAACGAACCACTCTCGTACGTGCCATTGCAAAAACTGTTAAATTTCTTTGAAAACTTCAATAATAATGCACTAAATAATGAATCAATCATTGAATATTTAACTGCTCTTACTTCCGTTGTTAATTTTCTTTATTACATTATATTGGGTACGAGTCAAACACTATAACTACCTAACCTGTAATTATCTCGTAAATAATGTAATCAATATTCTTCTTTTTCTCGCGAAATTGGGTTTTAAAAAGATATTAAAAATGAGTTAATGATGCATGACACACCTATTCGATCTAATAAAGCTATTAAAATTTATAAAACAATTTGTATTTTAATGCGAATAAATTTCAACATTAAATATTGAAACTCATAAACTTATATCGATCACACCCTAGATATTACGACCGAAATATGAGTTTCTATTTTGAAAATAGTTTTTTCTTTTTTTTTGCTGAGCAGATTAATTCTAACTAACTTGCATTCAGTTTTGTCGTTTCCAAAAATTACATTTATGCAGTAGTTTCTGCATTACAAATTTTTTTTCGATGTATTGAGATTGAAAGCGGTCATAAAAGGTTTCAATTAAATTATGTTTAATGTGTTGAAGCCTATTAAATTCATCTGGCCTTTAGTCCATTTTCTGGTCGACAAGCATTTCATCAATATTGTCGGGGATAATACTTTGATCGTTACGAGGGTTTAGCCTATATTAATCATGATTGTATTTCTCGGTTTTAATCATTGCAGCTGTCAGGTCTTTTGTGGGTTTAGTAAATTTTCAAGGTGCATTTGTTTCTCGGCTGATCACTGTCATATCAATTTGTGACTAAGAAAATAGAGTGGAGATAGACTAATGGTCATTAATCACACTATAGTGTCTTAATGTTGACATTGCTTATTAACAAAGTTGCGTGTTGTTGTTAGTCTCGACTTGATTAGTTAATCAATATGTTATGGTATAAATGTAAAGTACAAAAGGTGAAAAAAAATAATAAAATAAGAAAGTGAATATCGTTTATGAATTATCAGTTTAAATGGTGTTACAAAAATATGTACATGAAAGCAGGCATACATAGCATTTTTTATTATTTAGTAGATACTACGAATATTAATACGAGGAAGGTGGCAGTCTCGTGTCTGTGGTCGTCGCTGCGATTGGTTGAATCGGAGATGACGTGCGCCAATATTAACGGGCTGGGTCTTGTTTAATGACGTCGAAAACATAAAGTTTTCTTGGCCAATGACTCTAAATCTTTCATGAGAGAAAAGAGTGAAATGCCAAGAAAAAGGCCGATGCTGCCACCCAATTCCGAAATCAAACTGGAAAATGGATACAAAAAGAATTCGGTTACAATTAGTTTTGTATTTAATGGGAACGCAAATTCAATTAATGTCCCATTATCTGGATGTTTTTCAGGAAGTATTTTTGAATATGTCGAATATAATATTTTGTTACATGGTCGTATGCAATTACATTCGATCTCTTTATCAAAACCATCTCGCATAAGCTTTTCAATCGCTTTAATTGCATTCAGAGAGTTACAATCTGGGAATTTACTTTCCAAATATGGCAATCTTGAGAAGAAAAAATGAATAAAGAAACCAAATTTCCAAGTAAATTCTAACTCACTTGCATTCGGTTTTATTCTTTTTGAAAATCACGTCTACGCAATTATTGTCCCATCGAACTGCATCGACATAACTTAAACAAGGATTCCGTTTTGTATTCAGATACTTAAACTGAAACTAATGTAAGAAGTATTATAACAGAATTAAATTTTAAACTTTTACTTCAGTTAGTGATGTTTCAATTATATTATTATAATTTGTAATAATATACGTTGTGGTCTCAAATCTTCTACTTATAAAGGGCATTGAATTAAAATTAATCTGCAATTTAATATTTACATTCATTATAATAACAGAATAATAATTAAAACTCAATTACCATGAAGGCTAAAGAATCGTTATATTGTTTTGTTTGCTCACGATTTATATTGATTGTAAAATATTTCCTTTTGTCATTAAATTTCCAAATAACATCTATTTAATCCGCAATTAATTATTAAATTCTTAATTGAAATTGTCGTTAATTTTACCTGATGTGAAAATTGCGCAATGTCCGGAAATCGTATCAATATATGAAATAAAATCTTTGTCATCATTACATTCGTTAAAGTTAATAAAATCTGTACACTGAGTGAAAAGAAAAGACATTTCAGGCTTTACAAACTAAAATTCCAATTTTCCTTAATTACAGATATGTTAGCTTCTATTGAATATTGGCTGCCCCAAATATGCCAAATTTCCTTCAATGACATGTTCAATTTGTCAAATGGATACTCATCTCGTTGATTGTCGTTTAATTTTTTACATGTTTGATCGCTATTACAGTAAAGGTCCAGCAATTCTTTAATATATTTTCTAAAGTAAATTTCCTCGGGGCAAATGACTATTGTTGGCATTTTGTAAATCGAGAAAGTTTCGATTGTTACCTCAGTGCCGATCGGTTCCAAAATGTATTTTTTTACGCATATCCCAACTTGCCAAATACATAAACTTAGGCTTACGAGTAAGGAAATTATCAAAACGATTTTCGACGAAAGATTGCGTTGAAGATATGGGTGATTGCGCAAGTTTTTTGCGATGACACGTTTGCGACGAGGTTTAGTAAAACAAACCACTCTTGTACGTACCATTGTAAAAGCTGATAAATTTCTTTGGAAACGACGTAAATAAAGTCATGAGAAATAAATTAATAATCGATTACTTGCTGCTATTACTTAAGTTGTTTATTTTCTTTATTACATTATATTGGGTACAAGTCAAACACTATAACTACCTAACTTGTAATTTTCTCGTAAATAATGTAATCAATATTTTTCTTTTTCTCGCGAAATTGGGTTTCAAAAAGAACCTAAAAATGAGTATAAAGGTATTAAAATTTATTAAACAATTTGTATTTTAATGCGAATTAATTTCAACATTAAATATTGAAACTCATAAACTTATATCGATCACACCCTATATATGAAACATGAGTTTCTATTTTGGAAATAGTTTTTTCTTTTATTTTTGCTGAGCAAACTAAATCTAACTAACTTGCATTCAGTTTTGTCGTTTCCTAAAATTACATTAATGCAGTAGTTTCTGCATTACAATATTTTTTTTGATGTATTAAGTCTATTTTCATGGTTCATGAGGTATCGCGACTTGCGGGGGTGATGATAAAGACCGATGGGGATACTTTAAACTCAAGTGCTAACCAATTGCAGAGGTATTTTTGCTTCAGTCTGGGAATGATCCTGGCTAAGTTACTCGCATGCTGGTCGACAAGCATTTTATCAATATTGTCGGGAATAATACTTTGCTCGTTACGAGGGTTTAGCCAAAAAAAAGTAATAAAATAATAAAGTGAATATCGTTTATGAATTATCAGTTTAAATGGTGCTACAAAAATATGTACATAAAAGCAGGCATACATAGCATTCTTTATTATTTAGTAGGTACTACGAATATTAATACGAGGATGGTGGCAAGTCTCGTGTCTGCGGTCGTCGCCGCGATTGGTTGAATCGGAGGTGACGCGCGCCAATATTAACGGGCTGGATCTTGTTTAATGACGTTGAAAGCATGAAGTTTTTTTGGCCAATGACTCTAAATCTTTCATGAGAGAAAAGAGTGAAATGCCAAGAAAAAGACCGATGCTGCCACCCAATTCCGAAATCAAACTCGATAATGGATATGAGAAGAATTCGGTTACAATTAGTTTTGAATTTGATGATAACACAAGTTCTATAATTGTCCCACGAGGTGGATTGTTAGCAGGATTTACTTTTGGATTTGGCGAATATAATATTTTGTTACACGGTCGTGTGCAGTTACATTCAATTTCTTTGTCAAGACCATCTCGCATAAGCTTGTGATTCTTATTAAATGCTTTCAGAAAGTTACAGTCTGCAAATTTATTTTGCAGATATGGCAATCTTGAAAAAAAAAACAATAAATAAACAACCCAAATTTGTTATAATTTCTAACTCACTTGCATTCCATTTTACTCTTCTTGAAAATCGCGTCTAAGCAATTATTGTCGCATTCGACTGCATCGACATCGCTTAAACAAGGATTGCGTGTCGTATTTAAATACTTAAACTGAAACTAACGTATGAATTATCAAAATAAAATAAAATTTTCAACTTTTACTTTGGTAGATGAAATTTCCATCGTATTAAAATAATTTGGGATAATGTATGTTTTGGTTTCAAATCTTCTACTAATATTGGGAAACGAATGAAAATCTATCTGCAATTAATATTTAAATTTGTTATAATGACAATTGAATAATAATTATTAATTACATAAAAATCTATAGGATTGTTATATTCATTTATCTTATATATACCGATCCAGAAACCCTCAACGCTGCCAGCAAATTTCCAAGACGCATCTATTTATTCAATAATTGATTACAAAATTCTTAATCGAGATTGTCATTAATTTTGCCTGATGTGAAAATTGCGCAATGTCCTGAAATCGTATCAATATATGAAATAAAATTTTTATAATTATCATATGAGGTAATTTCATCAAAACCTAAACGCTTAAGTGAAAAGAAAGTCGTTTTAAGCTTTTCAAACTAAAATTCCAATTTTCTTTACTTACAAATCTGTTAGCTTCTATTGAATATTGGTTGCCCCAAACATTCCAAATTTCCTTTAGAGATGTGTTCAATTTGTCAAATGGATACTCGTCTTGTTGATTGTCGTTTAATTTTTTACATGTTTCGTCGCTATTACAGTAAATGCGAAGCAAATTTTCCATACTTTGTTTTAGTGTTACTCCCATGGGACAAATGACTATTGTGGGCATTTTGTAAAACGAGAAAGTTTCGATTGTTACATCAGTGCCGATCGGTTCGAAAATGTATTTGTTAATGCATATCTCAATTTGCCAAATGCATAAACTGAGACTTACGAGTAAAGAAATTACCAAAACGATTTTCGATGAAAGATTTCGTCGAAAATGTTGGTGTTTACGCAAGTATCTTGCAATGACACACTTTTGGCAAGGTTTTGTAAAACGGACCATTCTTGTAGGTGCCATTAGAGAGACTGGTAAATTTCTTTGAAAACTACGTAAATAGGGCACTCAATAATGAATTTAATCGTCGGACATGTGCTGCTATTACTTCCGTTGCTAATTATTAGGTATTAAAATTTATGAAACAATTTGTGTTTTGATGTGAATCAATTTTGATATTAAATATTAAAACTCAGTTATATCGATTGTATGCTGTATATTAAACCTGAAATGTGAGTTTTCATTTTGCATTTAGTTTTATTTGCATTAAGTTTTTTTGTTTTGAAAAAATTGTATTTTCAGTAAAAAAATTTGCAGTAAAAACCCTTTGCAGTATTTGGCTAATTATGATAGGTAGCGGACTTAAAAATATTTAGATTAAAAAAAATTTTGGATTATAATTTTCTCAAATGCAAAACACGTCTCGGACATGCCTCATGCCTCATAATCGGCCAGCGAAGCGGCCAAAGGCCTCTAGTTACATTCAATCCAAGAAATACTTTTATGAAAATTTTATTTTTTTATTGGTTTACATTGAAAGTTGAAAGATGCAGCAGCAGTTTGTCTACGCAAATGATATTCACTTGGATCTCATTAAACGTTGTCGAAAATATAAAATTTTTCTGGCGAGTAACTCTAAATCTCTCAAGACTGAAAAAAGTGAAATGCCAAGAAAAAAACCGATGCTGCCACCCAATTCCGAAATCAAAGTCGAAAGTGGATAAGAAAAATATTCTGTTACACACTGTCGATAATTTGACGATAATCGGAAGGAAATTCTAGTTATATTTAAACTAGAAATGCGGGGAAAAGTTTCAGGAACCGTCGAATACGAGATTTCGTCACAACGTCGTCTACAGTTACACTCATCTTCAACTCGAACACCATATTTTATATTCCTTTGCACTATTTCTATTGCTTGCAGTGTTTGACAATTTGGTGCTTTGTGTTGGTAAAATGGCAATCTCGAAAAAGAAACAATGAATAAATACATGACAATTCACAGATAAATTCTAACTAACTTGCATTTAGATTTTAGCTTACGAAATATTGCACCAATGCATTTGTTGTCGCATTGAACTGCATCCGCATTAGTTAAACAAGGATTTTTCTTTGTATTTAAATACTTAAACTGAAACTTAAATAAGTATTATTATAATTAAATTAAATTTCAAATACTGACTTTAATAAATGTTGTTTCAATCACATTCGTAAGGTTTCTAGTAATAGATATTTTCGGCCGAAATCTTTTACTAACAATTGGCACCGTATGAAAACCCATCTGTCAATCAATGTTTACATACGTTACAGTTACAATAAAATAATAATTAGGTCTTAATTACTATTAAATCCATTGGATTTTCTTCTTTATGTCTTGGCTCAGCATTTATAAAAATTGTAAAAATGTCAATTTCTTCGAGAAAATGCCAAAACAGATCTGTTTATTTTTGGAATTTAATTATTGATTTTTTTAATGAAATTCTCGTTTACCAACTGTAACAATTGCGCAGCGTCCGAAAATTAAATCTTCGTATGACATAGTTACCCAATTTTTGTCTTCCGTGCATATTGTTCTGTTTGCAGCTAATGTACACTGAATGGAAAAAATATTTTATTATTTATGAAATAAAAATTTTACTCAACTTTAATTACATCACTTAAAATTCGGATGAAATGACGGTTGCTCCATAAATTCCAAAATTCCTCCAGCGATTTGTTCAGTTTTTCAAATGGATATTCACCTTGTTGATTTTGGTTCAGTTTTTTACACTTTTGGTCACTACGACAATAAATTTGAAACGCACTTTGGATATTTTTTCTGAATTCAGTTTTGGGGCAAATTACTATAGTTGGCATTTTATAAGATGAAAACGATTCAATAGTGACGTCGTTGCCAATTGGTTCAAGAATATATTTTTTGATGCAAGTGGAAACTTGCGCAATACATAAACTGAGACTTACGAATAAGCAAATTGCCAAAAAGGTTTTTGACGAAAGTTTAAGTTGGAAGTAAGGGTGTTTGCTCAAGTATTTCTTGAGGATACGTTTGTAACGAAATCGAGGTTTGATGACGCGAATCACTCTTCTTTCTGCCATTGCAATAACTGATAGACTTTTCTATGAACAAAGTATATAATGAATTACGGAAAAAATTTATTATTACAGTATCTAATATCTGTAGAATTTTTATGATTATGATAATGAATAATTGCTTTTTTTCTGATAACGAAAATGTATGTTTATAAATAATAAAATTTTATGTGCAGACTTTATTGCTTTTTTACGTCTATTCCGTTATCATTGCTTATGGCGTGTCTTTTTCTGTTTAAAATTTGTCAGTAAATTGTTATTCTTGTTGTTTGTTGATGCATGTTCTTGCGGATATTTGCAATTACCATTTAACTCAAAGGAAATGAAATTAGATCTTTAAAGATATTTGAATTAATGGATAAAAGAGAAATTGTAATTTAGTTCTGATGAGAACAATATTTTTTTGAATATATATTCATTCTTCACGATTCCAGTGTTTATTTGTTTACTTAATTGTTTTTTGTATTAGCAGATGTAGGCAAAATATTAATAAGTATCACAATTACCACTCATGACACGTCTCCACTGGCTGAATATTTCTAGAAACTTTTTTGTCCAACAAAAATTCCAGGAAAATAATTTTTTTGGAAAATTGTCACTGGCCCATTGTTTCATTAAATAATGGGTTTTTGCTGTACTCCAGCGACTGTACTTGGTGATTTTATCAGTTTTTTATTTGATATTCTTTAGTGGAAAGATTAGATTTGCTAATGCAAATACTAATTTTCTAAATGCATAAACAGAGGATCAATAGTAAAGAAATTGCCCAAATGATGCTTGATGGATGTTTAGGTAAATAAACTTTATCATTATAATGTCCTTCCTGACGCACCTCAAATAGGTTTAATCAAACTATGTTAGGGTATTGATTTACACTATAAAAAGTTATTTTTAATTTAACAAAGGCTGCTTCATTCATTGATGTATTTTGGATTTTTACTATCATTTTATTGCTTTTTGAAAATTTTTTTAAAAATTGTTGTAGTCGTAATTTGCAATTCGTTTTTTATTATTTTATGCAAAGGAAACTCAAAGGAAATGGGTGTGGCAAACCACCCCATATGCGACAAAATAATTAAGCGGATATCGGACATGTTGTAGAAATTTTGAAATTTTTCTGGCAATTAAATCTAGTTCTCTCAATACAGAAAATAAGGAAATGCCGAGAAAAAGACCGATGCTCCCACCCAATTCCGATATCAAACTCGAGAATGGATAAAGAAAGAATTCGGTCACGATTACTTTTGCATTTGACGAAAATATGGGTTTAATTATTGTTATATTATCGGTTATTGTGTGAGTTTTAACCGACTTTGGAATTGCCAAATACATGGTTTTGTTACATGATTGTTTGCAGTTACATGAAAGTCCAATCAACTCTCTTCTAATTATGGTTTCTGCTTTTCTAATTGCAACCAGCGTGTTACAATCTTGTAATTTGGATTTAAAAAATGGCAATCTCAAAAAAGAAAAACGATTAATTGTTTCAAATTGACAGGTAAATTCTAACTAACTTGCATTCAAGGTCCATTTTTTGTAAATTCTCATCTGTGCAATCGTTGTTACACTGAACCTCATCGATTTCACTGGTACAAGGATTTTGTGATGTATTCAGATATCTAAACTGAAATGAACTCGTAAATTTTTTTAGCAAAGTAGTTAAAGTTAAACTCGTACTTCTGTAAGTGATAAATCTATGATATTCAAATATCCTTTTTTGAGGTATATTCTACCCACTGATAGTTTGTTAATTATTGGTGCTGATTGAAAATATATCTGAAACGCATATTTAAACAAATTTACAATGCTAATAAAGTAAAAACTAAAATTTATTTACTCTAATATCCATAGGCGTTCGTACTTGATCATCACTTATCTTCGTAGTTAGACCACCACCCCATTCCGTTAGAAACCAAACTATATCTATTTAAGTTTAATTTATTAGTCACTCGATAAATGAAATTCTTGTTATTTTACCCGCTGTGTAAACAGCACAGCGTCCGTGTATTGTGTCACTGTATGACTTGGATAGCCAATCTTTGGTTTCAGTACACTTTGGTTTCATTTACCGCCAATATACACTAATCAAAAAGCAAGTAGACATTTTAAGTTTACGAAATAAGAATCTAACATAACTTACATAAGTGGTAATATTGATTGGATCATCATCTCCCCAAAAATTCCACAATTTATCCAGTGATGTGTTTAATTTTTCAAATGGATATTCGTTTTGCCGATTCAGGTTTTGTTTTCTACAAAACCAGGTTTTGTTTTCATCTTGATCGCAATAAATTTTGAATAAAGAACGAATTAAATTATACACGGATTTTTGTTGGGGGCAAATTGCTATGGTGGGTGATTTGATAGTTGACATGGTTTCTATTGTAACGGGTTTCAACGGTTTCAACGGCCATGCTCGAAAGGCTGTAAAATCCAGGCGAGGCGAGTCAGCAGTCGGAAATTTGGACCCGAAATAGCTCAGGAAATGTACTAAATGTGGGCCAAATTTGATTAAAACCAATGGTTCTGATTTTGAGAATTCCGAGTTTGAACTTGGTCGATGGATTGCTGCTATCACCGACAGATCGAAACACCAGAATTCAATAGCAGTCAAATTCGTTACGATCTTAATACATCTTTTAATGCATTTATCCATTGGTTAGCCATCGTTGCCATTGGACTAAACTAAGATCGCGTTACATGTTCGTATACAGTTGCACAAATCGCAGGTTCAAAGTTCACTAATTATATTTTTTTTCTTTTTAAATACAGTATTTTTATTGATTTATTAGATATCATACATTGTCAAAACATAGTAAAGTGTGTCTAGTACATTAAGTAATTTTAATTAATATAGTTTTTCCAATAATGTGATAATTTCGATATAGATCAAACAAATAATAGCGACTAAATGAGACTTATTCAAATCCTCCTAACCAAACACCATGTGACAGTGCATAAGTATTTGATTACATAGACTTATGACAATCATATTCTAACTAGTTTATTGCATAAGTTAAATATTTTGCAATTAAATCGAAGCAAACAGTATAGCAGCAATGGCTTTGTGATTGTATTGAGTAATATCAAAGATTTAAAACTTTTTGGTGAATATCAATTTGTGACCAAAAGAAGTTTTTTTTATGTTTTTTGTAGAAATTGTGAAATTTTTCTGGCAATTAAGTCTAGCTCTTTCAATACAGAAAATAAGGAAATGCCGAGAAAAAGACCAATGCTGCCACCCATTTCTGAAATAAAACTCGAGAATGGATAAAGAAAGAATTCGGTCACAATTTGTTTTGCATGTGACGAAAATATGGGTTTAATTATTGTTATATTACGGGTTATGTTGATAGGTTTTTGTTTTGGAATTGCCAAATAAATGGTTTTGTTACATGATCGTTTGCAGTTACATAAAATGCCAATTAACTTTTCTCTGATTAATTTGTCTGCTTTTTCAATTGCATTTACTGTGTTACAATCTCTTAATTTGGATTCAGAAAATGGCAATCTCAAAAAAGAAAAAAAAGTTTTATTTTATTTCAAATTGATAGGTAAATTCTAACTAACTTGCATTCAATGTTTTGTTTTCGTAAATTTTCATTTATGCAATCGTTGATACACTGAACCTCAACGACTTCACTGGTACAAGGATTTTGTGATGTATTCAGATACCTAAACTGAAAGGAACTCATGAATTTTTATAGCAAAATAGTTAGTTAAATTTGTACTTCAGTAAGTGATAAATCTATGACATTGGAATATCTTTTTGTGATGAATATTTTACCCAATGATTGTTTGTTAATTTTTGGTGCTGATTGAATATACATCTGAAACGAATATTTAAACGAATTTACAATGCAAATAAAGTAAAAACTAAAATTTATTTACCCTAAATTCCATAGGAGTCTGTACTTGATCATCACTTATCTTCATAGTTAGACCACTACCCCATTCTGTTAGAAACCAAACTATATCTATTTCAATTCAATTTAATTTATTAGTCACTCGATAACTAAAATTTTTGTTATTTTACCCGCTGTGTAAACAGCACAGCGTCCGTGAATCGTGTCAATATATAACTTCGATAGCCAATCTTTCCTTTCGTTACACTTTGTTATATTTACCGCCATTTCACACTAATCAAAAAGCAAGTAGACATTTTAAGTTTACGAAATAAAAATCTAACATAACTTACATAAGTAATAATCTTGATCGGATCATCATCTCCCCAAAAATTCCACAATTTATCCAGTGACGTGTTTAATTTTTCAAACGGATATTTGTTTTGCTGATCCTGGTTTTGTTCTCTACACGTTTCATCTTTATGGCAATAAATTTCGAATGAAGAAAGAATTAAATCATACACGGATTTTTGGGAGCAAATTGCAATGGTGGGTAATTTGACAGTTGACATGGTTTCTATTGTAACCGCTGTGCCGATTGGTTGAAGAATATATTTGTTAATGCAAATGCCAACTTGCCAAGTACATAAACAAAAACTGACAAGTAAAGAGAGTGCCCAAATCATTCTAGTCTCATATCGATGATTATGCAAGTATTTTGCAAAAACAAACTTGCTTCGTGGTTTAAAGAAACGGACTGTTCTTGTACGAGTCATTTGAAAAACTGATAAGAGCGCATGATCGAAAGTCAAGGAATGAAATTAGTCGTAATTGCCTGGTCCATTATAGTCATAATTGAATTTTATTGTTTATTTTATATTTTATTAATATTTATCAGTTAGATACTATAATTTCAATATATTGATTAACCTATTAGCCAACTAGTTAACAATGAGCATACAATTTTGTTATTAGAATTGTTGACAAGGGGAAATGATTTTAAGGTTTATTTTGTCTATTAATCACAATTATTGTTTGTTACATTTCCTTAATGTTGTTGATATTTGCTGTCATTCTATATATTAACAAGTTTTTATATTATTTTTTATATTAGTTTTTATATTAAGTTTTTATATTAACAAGTTTATTGGAGCTTTTAAACAGTTTTTGTAATTTTTTTTTTATTTTCAAATCCTTGCGTTTAAGATGTCCCACCATTTTTTTTCGACCATATTACATAATTTGAGTTCGTTAATGTGCGCGAAACAGAGTTTGCACAAATTGTGATATTTCACAAAAATTTTTTTTTAAAATTTACAGGGGTTATTTTATCGAAGTTAGCTAAGGGGGGGGGTCCGGGGGGGCGTGGCCTCCCCGGGTGTTTGAGCGGTGATTTGCGCGCATTTCGTTTCGCGCACATTACGATTCGCGCGGATTCCGTTTCGCGCGCGATTTTTTCGCGCCCAAACAGGCGACCCCACGACCACAACCGCAATGACCACAAGACAAGAATAGACGACCATCTTCGCTTTGATGTTATAGATGGATAGATTTAATATTATACATGGCAGAAGGGTAAAAGTAGGTGGTGGATTTTTATGGGGATATTTTATAGTGGGGGGAAACAAACCGAAGGGAGTTCTACATTTGAACTCTCAATCAAAATGGCTTCAAATTAACCCAATTACTACAAATTTAACAATTCTAAAAATTTTAATATGTTTATTTTCTATTAATTTAAACGAGTGTTTTAAGCTGACCGTAGGCCCACGGGAGATGATTATTATACCCATAATGTGGAATCCCACAATGTTGAAGGCAAAAATGTCGAAGACAAAATTGTTGAATGAACATAATGTTAAAGCCAAATGTCAAAAAACAAAAAAAAATGTTGAAAACGTGGTGTTGAACCTGTCAGTTATGCTAAATACACCTGAATACATCTGAATAGCTGTCAGCCAGGCTTCAAAAACTCCATTTTTTTAAGAGTGTACTTGTATAGGTGCAGTCAATTAGGCATAAAAAACAGAGTCTGCGCGAATTGTAATTTCCCTTAAAAAATTTTAAGGGAAATTACGACTCGGTCTTCTTTTTTTTGCTTGTTGCAGCACGATATCGCTGATTCATATGAGAATCGCGTCGCACCACAACGTGATTTTTGAACAATTTGGTTGCAGAATCACACGACCAAACTGTTGGAATTTCATCGTGCGATTTTTTCATCGCAGCCAATCATGTGCCACT
>JAQFZU010000994.1:0-16785 GCA_034696185.1 Henia vesuviana | reverse complement strand
GAGTTATTAAAAAATTGTCATTTCCGTTGACGGGTTTTTCCCTCACGATTTTCTATGAAATTTCCCTTATTGCAATAATCAAATTTCTAATAATTAAATTTCTGTAATTCTCATTTTTAAGTAATCAAATTATAATATATTAAAATTACAGGTGGGGGTCAAGAAATTTAAATTTAAAATCAATTTAAATACTAAAACCTTTTTTAAAAAAAATAAAAAACCTTAGTTTTTTTAAGTTTTTCTTTAAGCTTAAATTCCAATTTAAACTATTTTTATATTTATCCTGTTTGTGTTATTTTACCTTTATCGCTTTAGTATCAAATTTATTAAAACGATTTGATAAAAAAGTAAAAATAAAATGTCCACTGTGCAAACACACTAGTGTTCCTATATTGGACTAGAAATTAATCTCTGTTCAGAATATTTTCACTGGCACCTACTCAAAAACCCTGTTAAGAATAGAATAAAACCCAAAGGATTTTTTTTACATTTATAAAAGTAAAAATCTGACGAAATTAAAAGTAAAAATCTGACTATTACAAATTGTGCGCAGTTGTGATTATTTTAACAACTGAGAACGCAAGACAACATGTGATTTACCTTGTTTTGTCTGTTAACTCTATATTATTAGTTGCAAGGTTGTTTCAATATTTTTTTACTACGAATTTTACTTTTTGTAAACAATTTTTATGTTACCTTCTTGGTTTGATCGAAATCGCGCCATATTAATATTGTCATCATTTTCTGCTGCTACTCTATAACCAGTTTTTGTTAATCTAACGTCTTCATCTCCACTGCCACTCATGACTTTAAATTCTTAAATCGGAGCAAATGTAAAACTTAAGTGAAATTTGGTTGTAGAGAAACTCAATGTGTTGCGACTTTATAACGTAACCGCGCCTACCAATTATAACGACATCCTGACTGGAAGTGAGGCCAATCAACCCATCCCAATCGCGTTGCATGAGAAATTATTTTTTAATGAAAAAAATAAAAAGAAAATGCAATTACTTACCTATGGTCGACCTCTGCATTGTCTCTGTCAAGATATTTCGGGCGTTTTCGAGAATAAGGCAGACCACAATACTAAACAAAAATCACGTGACCATATTGACGTCACTTCGCGAGTGACTTCTACGGATTTCTTTGATGATTTCTAAATTTCTTTATAATTATGTTATCGGAAGGATAAATTCTGAGAAATTCTGAAAATCCCCTATTTTTTTTAATTTTCTTCTGACGAAATATTTATGATTATTTAAAATTATTTCCCGAGGAATTATTATTTATAAATAAGATTTAATTTTTTTTGCAAAAATAATTAAGGAAGTGGTAGCACAAAAAATTAAAACGATCAAAGTTATAATTACTTTAAACTAAGGTTATTATAATGTTTAAATTATTTATTAAGCGTGAAAATTTAAATGCTTTGTATTAAGTTTGAAAAAGTCTCAACAGATGGCTCTAGCGATAGTTAATGGTGAAAAATTAAAGTCGAAGAGGTGCCGATAGCGAGCATCTCGTGATCAAGGTCTCCAAGTGATAACATTAGTGTTAAAAGGTAATTGATTTATTTTTCTATTTATAATTTATTTAGTTTTTGATTAGTTGTAAAGGTTTTTATTGAGTAATGCTAGCTAACAAAGTGAACGAATATGGTAAACCATATATTTATTTTTATTGCACACCTGCGAATTACCATGAAATTGATAAACAAACACAAATTTCTGTGTTTTTAACCTTTAAAACTAAATTATTCTTTTGTTTGTCTAACTTGTAAGTAAAAAATTACTTTTCAAATGTGCATTGAACCATAGATAGAAATCCAAGAATAGGTCCACTCATTTAACCACACCTTGTCATCCATTGCATATACAAAACGTTATTATTAAATCAAATATTAAACAAACAAATATCAATCAGATATTAAACAATAGGTAGATATTTTTAGTAGTGATAAGATTTTAGAAATTCTAATCAAAAATAATTTCAAAATAATTTATAATAAAGTTTTTTTTAAAGTTAATTAATTATTTTTAATTAATTTACATTTTTCTAATTTTGTTTACAGAACCCTTGAAAATGGCTCACTATAAATACATATTGGTGATAAAATGAAATAAGCTTCAAAATGTTTGGCAACGAAGTAAGTTTAAACCTGATAGAGAATCTGGAACAGTTATTTTTATTCTTGATCTTAATTTAAATGTTTTAAGTTTTTAAGAAGTTTGTTTTTCCTTAACAATACAATTTATGTGTAATTTAATGATGGCTCTTGGAAATTAAACAGTTTGTTATAATTTTGTAATAATATTTCCAGGTTGGCGAAAATGGTGACAATTCACCGCAACTTCGACGTCAGGGCTCAATTCGGAAAGTTCTTCCAGTAGTTCCAAATACAGATTCAACTTTGCTTGTATCGGCTAAAATAATTGACAGGCAAATTAACAATTCAAAGTATAATTACGCGCCGTATTTTCTTGAGTATTCATTAATGGCAGAGTAGTACGTATTAATTTTATTTGTTATTTTCAAATATTAAATTTTTTAATTTTATAATTTTTTATTTATTTTTAGTGATATGTTCTGCAAACAGAAAATATCAGGAATTTATGTTTTGCCAGCAGCTAACACCCCATTAAGTATATAGTGTAACTAAATGAAATATCGCATTATTTATTAATTAAATTACTTTTTGCCAGAATGGTATGGAGTTATATTCACAAATCGTAATTATTACGAAGGTGGGATTTTTCGTTTTATTTTACACATTCCAGAGAACTATCCTAATGGAATGGTTCCTGTATGTAATCCTTTTGTGATTGGATTTTAACTAATTAATGTATTTTTTTTGTAAATAGCGTTTATTTTTTCAACCTTCGGTCTTCCATCCATTAGTTGATGCCAATACTGGAGAATTGGATCTTCTTCGAGAGTTTTCTAAATGGAGGTTAATTAGTTATAATTTTTATCTGTTTAAAAATTAAATTAATCATTTAATTTCAGGCGAAATGTTAATTATTTATGGCAAATTTTGGTTTACATGAAAAGAATATTTATTAAAATTGATTGTATAAATCCAGTTAATACTCAAGCATCGACACTGTAAGCATCACTCAAGTTGTTAATTGTATAAAACATAATAATCGGAATAATTTCCAGGTATGAAACTGATATTGAAATGTTTAAGTTTAAACTCTCAGAATCAATAAGACGATGTAAAGATTTTTTATTCGATTCAACAACAATTGAAGATCCGCACGAGATCCGATTTTTCCAATTGGAAAACCCACAGTTTCAAGACCTTAGAAGAGCGATGCTTTCGTTTAAGGTTTGTAAAAAATCATTTTGAATTTTCATTTTCTTTATTCAGTTAATATTCCTCATTTAGCAAAATGATGAAAATAATGCTGCCAAAGGATTTTCTTGGGTAGATCCTAACACTTTGGAGACTTTCTCAGAATGCAGTTGAATATTGAACTGAAGATGATCATTAATCCGTCAAAAAAAAAAAACCGATTTTTTTAAAAATGTTAAGTTTTTGAATTTGTAACCTTCTCGTGTGAGGTTTAACAAATGGAATTATGTTGCTATAATTTTATATTTTATTTTTAACTTATTTTACACGGAATTTCTTAAGAAAATATATATATAAAGCTTTCGTTGAAATTATTTATACGGTTGACTTTTGGCTTTTTCATCCATCAAATCCCATAATTCATTTGTTAATTTATAATTCTGCTCTTTCCACTTAAAATGTGTCGGTGGTTCAGTTTCACCGTTCTCAAAAGCAAATAATTTACTCAACTCAAATGCCAATGAGGATTTCACTAATCCAATACTTCCAACTTTAGGAGATGCAGGATGATAAACACGACCACTCTTTGGCAACATACATAACCGTTCTGGTTCAAATTTAACTGTCAGTCGATTCCCAGCATGTGCATACGCTAATTGATCTTCGACTCTTTCTGCTATTTTCTTTTCAACAAAATGTGTAAAGACTACGGGTCTGTCGTCGCAACGAACGTAATTCATTTCAATTCCACACGGCGACACGTATGGGAAATCCTTCTCGTATCGCCCAGTTTTATTTATTTTTAATCTGGTAAAGAAAAATACCAAGAAGTCTGGTTCTGAAAACCAAATGAAATATTAATCGTAAATTATATTTTTAAAGACAAGAATGGCATATTTTAAATACCTTTAAAACAAGATGTGAAATTCTTCATTCTCGAATCGTCTAAAAATAACTAGAATTTTTAAAACATTAAATATTTACATTCCAACTAGTTTAATTTGTCAATATTATTTCTTAAAATATATAAAATGAGAAATCTCTCTCTAATTGAGGACATAGGCAGCTTAACGATATTTACCATTCCTTGATGATCAACGTAGTAAAAATATTCTCGGGTGTTTGGTAAGGGCGATTGTCCTTGAACGTAACTGACCCGTCTTACTAAAGACGAGCGATTCGGTATTTGTAAAAAACAATGCTTGACATTTCCAGTCTTTTCTATTATTGTTAAAAATATAGACTTGATGATCATAGTTTGCAGCAGAGTAAGAAGACTAAATTTGGTAATCAACTGCTGCCACCTACCGACTTCTTTAAAATCTCCAGTTCTCGCTATATCTCGCCAATCTCACTATAACGCGATTCATCTTTTCATGATGGTATGGTATGTTCCCGAGGTCCATCGTTTCGAATTCTTGAGCGCATATGAATGACAAGGGTTAAATTACGATTACTCGTTTCGCGTGTGCAATCTTATAATGAATTTATATAGAGAATGTGTAATGATCCACTTCAGTGTCAAGTGTGCCATTGTGTAACAGAAACGTGCTAAAAATGGCGACAGCAACCAAAAGAGCATGGAAATTACGTGAGTTTACACTTTTAATAATAATTCTATTTATTAAATATTCAACTGCAATTAAACCCCTAAATATAGAACTTTTATAATCCCCAGTTCTTGACTGAATTATAATGAAAGGTATCTTTCTAAGTATTAATTTCCCTTTCTGGCAACTTTCCCTGACCTATTCCTCTGTCCCGATATGGGAATAGAAGGTCAATTAAGATAGTCAAACCTTTAATGTAAAGTCAGATGCGCGAAATATTTATCTCGATCGATGTCACTTGATAAGAACTCGTTTGCCTATTGCGATTTAAACAAAAACGAGTTCAACGTCAATTGTGAACAACTTGGGAATTGTCAAAAATGCAATTCAAAAACTCAGTTGAACGGAACGGTTAATGTCGAAAATATTCAAAAAATTACACCGATTATGTGCAGGTGGAAAAGGGAAAACGTTCAGAGGTCAATAACACTAGACTTTTGATTGACGGTTTAAGAGTAGACGCAATAATAGTGATACAACCATTGATCCGCATTTCCGTGAAAATCGGATGGTCACTTACAGTTATTTAATTCCATTGAAAAAAAAATTACGAAGAAAAATAAAAATTTATTTATTTCTAATTACTAAAATCACGTATTTTCTATTTTTGCAGAGGAGTTTGTTGCCCACGGTGCCTGTGTCAATTGCTTGGCATTGGGAAGGAAATCTGGTCGAGTTCTCGTAACTGGTGGCGAAGATAAGAAAGTGAATTTATGGGCAGTTGGAAAGCCTAATTGCATAATGGTAAATCCGAGGACATAAAAAAAATTTTTACTAAAATTGAAACAACATGTTTTGAATAAATAAACGAACGAATTACCACACAAAACATAAAGTCAAGGTCTTGTCCGCCCCTTAAACAAGATCGCATTTTTATTTGATCAGAATAATTTATAAGCTTCCTTCGATTATTTGTTACAATGTGATGGGAGATTACCTATGGGTGTCAGTACTTAATTAGGGTTTTCTGGGGAAGTGTTGGATGCCCCCATTTTTTTAAAAATATTTATTTTAGTTCCTGTTAGAGCAATTGATTAGTAAAAATGATTGCACATTATCAAAATGTGCATGTCCGAGGAAATGTGGGTCACATAATTATGTAAAGATTATGTGGGAATACTTTGGGCTCATTTTAGCATCGATTGTAATTTTTTTTTCTTTTTTTTCTGTTTCAGAGTTTAACCGGGCACACTACACCGGTCGAATGTGTGCGATTTAGCTATTCCGATGAACTAGTTTGTGCTGGTTCACTCTCAGGGGCTTTAAAAATATGGGATTTAGAAGCTGCGAAAAGTTCGTTTATAATTGATATTAAAATAAAATTAAATAAAATTAAATTTTTTATTTTAGTCGTTAGAACATTAACGGGGCACAAGGCGAATATAAAAAGTCTCGATTTCCATCCATACGGTGATTTTCTAGCGTCGGGTTCAACGGATACAAATATAAAAGTTTGATTTGTAACTGAAAATTTTGTGATTTTAAATACTAAAATATAAAATATTTGAATTTTATAGCTGTGGGATATTAAAAGGAAAGGATGTATATTCACATACAAAGGCCATACTAGTACAATAAATAGCATTAAATTTAGTCCTGATGGGCGGTGGATAGCATCGGCGGGCGAAGATGGAGCCGTTAAGGTTTATTAAAATTATTTCTTATTTTTATATTCATGTATTCACTTTAAGCTTGTTTGTTAATCAGATTTGGGATTTGCCAGCTGGCAAAATGTTGGCCGAGTTCCGCAGTCACATTGGGCCTGTTCGTGATGTTGAATTTCACCCTAATGAATTTCTACTTGCCAGTGGTAGCTTAGACAGGTTTGTTGTGATTTACTTGTTCTATTTATTTAAGTGAATTGTCTCGTTATTTGTGTTTTTAGGACAGTGAAATTTTGGGATTTAGAAAATTTTCAATTAGTTTCTTCTACTGATGGAGATACAGGGCCCATTAGGTAAATTTAATAAGAAATTTTAATTTGTAAATATTAAAAAAAATTTTTTTTTTTTTTTTAGTTGTATAAATTTTAGTCCTGATGGGGAATGTCTCTTCAGTGGTGCTCAAGATTTATTAAAAGTTTACGGATGGGAACCGACCAGGGTTTTTGATTCGATTTTAATGAGTTGGGGAAAAGTGGCTGATATAACTACGTCTCAAAACCAACTTGTGAGTATATGTTAAATACAGAATTTTTCATTTTATTTTTATGTAATTTTAAATAAAATTTGCAGATCGGTGCGAGTTTTTTGCAATCGAATGTATCCATTTACATAGTGGATTTGAAACGAGTTCAGCCTTTTGGTGGTTTGCCAACTGCTCCACTCGCCTTCCAACATGGGTAAATTATGCGGATATTTTATTTTTCTCGATTTGTAGAGTAAAATGTTTAGATATTTTAATATTATTATTATTGCAGTACTCATGTGCGTAAAAGTTTCATACGACAAAAGCCGGCAGCGGATCAAGAATCGAAAACAACGGAGTACATAAATGCCATTTTAAATGAAGAGAAAAATTTTAATTTTGTTTTTTTTTAATTTTAGTTCTGTTCCAGCCAAAATGGAAGAAATAGAAACAGTAACACCAGACATCGATCCTGGTGACGATGCGAGTTCGTTAGCTGACATTAAGGAAATGGATGATTACAAAGCTATTTTCCAACCAAGAAGAAGAGAATGTAGGTGTTTGTTTAAACATTTTTTTATTATATTTTTCTGTGTTTTAATAAGTTTTAAAACTGTTTGAAGCATGAACTCGCGATAATAAGTGATTTAGTTTGCATTTACGATTAACATTATGGTTGTGACAGATTGGATCAGATATTTATTTAATGAATGCATGTAGAATTTTAGTGCTTATTTCGCTTTTTTACTTATTTCTTTAAAATTAAAAAAACAAATTTTAACATAATTATCATTGCCTGCTCATGTTTTGTGAATTCTTGCTTCTGCAGTAGCCAGAACTCCTCCACCAAGGGGAATTGATCCTTTCCCAGCACCACCTGAGGGTACGTGAGAAATTCGAATTTTAAAACTTATTATTTTTTGTTTTCTATTTTGTCTTGTTATGTTAAATTTTTAATTAATATTATTTTGAAATTTTTATTTACTTTTATATTTTTGTTATATTTTTTTTTTCTTTTTAATTTTTCCGCACCATTTCTTTTGACCACCGTCTTCACGAAATGTAGACATTTCCCGTCCGGAACCCGTTAAACCAGACGAAGTTAAAACACCCGAACAATTTATCAAAACCGAAATTCCTCGACCCGAAGTTGCCGTTGTTCGTACGGTCGAAACAACGAGAATAGACGTTGTGCGTACCCAGCAGCAACAACAACAACAACAACAACCAAGATCAGAGGCAGTTGTAAAAATTTTTAACGATCAGGGACACGTTATTCGTTCTGTGCCCAGCATAACGAATTCGACGAAGGAAGTGAAAACGAGGGATATCCCCGTCACTATCTTAGCCCCCGATCCACCCGTTAGATCGATGTCGTCAGTAGTTGTACCAGTTAAGAGTGAATCTCATGACATGCTACCTTCTTCGCTCAAAACAGATATTCATCCGGACAAAGTGGACAGGACATCGGATATACTCGATTATGTTCCTGCCCAACGAGAAAGGCCAGTCGGCTTGGATATGGAAGAATTTCTGCCCTTTGGTTTGGTAAGTCATTAAAATCATTAAATAATTTTATTTTTAATTTTAATTTTTATTTTTGCAGAAAACATTCCACGATTCAATGCGAATGGGACAACAAGCACAACCAGATATTTCAGAAGCAGAAGCCATTTCTTCAATTATTAAAGGCCATGAATCAATGTTAGCCGTTTTAACTAATAGGCATAGACATTTACAAATTGTTCTTACATTATGGAATAATAAAGACATTAAGGTATTATTAAATTTTATTAAAATAATTTTTTTCTTATTAAATTCTTATATTTTATATCTCAGACAGCTATTGAATCTGCTGTTCATATGAATGACTTATCAGTCATAGTCGATGTATTAGGCATCGTATGTTTAAGACCGTAAGATTTTATGAGTTTTTAAAATTTTTTTTTGAAATTTATTTTTAAAAATGATTTTATAGGTCGTTATGGACACTCGATTTATGTGTGATTTTATTACCATCAATACATGAATTGCTACAGTGCAAATTTGAAGCGTAAGTACTCTTTGATTGTATTAAATAAAAATAAAATATAAAATTTTTTTATTTAATAGGTATATGTCTGTTGGTTGTAATGCCTTACGGTTAATCCTGAAGAATTTTGCAACTGTGATAAAAACAAATATAACTGCAGCTGCTACTACGGGTGGCATTGGCATTGATTTGCAACAAGAAGAAAGGTAATTTTGTATTATTAATAAATTTACTTTTTTAATCTTAATATATTGAATTACTTTCAGATATAATAAATGCATGAGCTGCTACAACCATTTAGTTTCAATCAGAGCTTTTATTTTGAAAAGGCAAACATTGCAAGGCAAACTTGGACAAACATTTAGAGAATTGCATATTTTAATGCAAGTTCTCGATTGAAAATAAACAACGAGTGTAGGACTATGGAAGAAGATAATTTGTTTCACTGGAGGTGCCGAGTGTCGAGAAAATTTTGTGTTTTCCAAACGAGGGGAAGTTGATATTTAAAAAAAAAAAAACAATAAATTTTGCCTTTGCTCGCCTCGCGTAATAATTTTTCTAATTTTAAAATTCTCGAATTTATGCTGTTCATGTTGATTTAAGGGAAGTTGGAAATTCTAACATTGGGTGGAGGTTGATTTCTTAGATAAGTTATATCCGGAAAGGTTGAACGCGTTATGTTTATAAAATTATGTAAATAGTGCCAATTTTTTTGATCAAAACTTTTCTTTAATCTTCCTGTTTAAACTCCCGTGTAAATAAGAAGAATACATTTTTACAACGAATCTAGTTTTTATACTAATTAAAAAAAAGCGAAAAGAACTTGTCGGCCAGATTAAGAAGTGAGCTGATTTTGTTGTGCCTTTGTAAAATATTTCTATAAAATAATGAAAGATTACGAAAAGTGTAAAGTGTCTTTTTTTTAAAAAAAATAATTATATTCCGATATTAAAACTGAAATTTCGTTGAAACATTTAAGTGAGGGAAATGACGTCTGGTGGTTGATGACGTAACTAAAATATCCAGATTGGGCATGAAAGAGATTACAGGGCTTGGTTAATCATCTGATGGTACGTATTTGATGTGTAATCCTCTGAAAATTCCACTTACCGTCGTATTTTCACCTGATACCTGTTAATTTCTAACTGTATCTAGTACGTACATTGAACATTGGCGGCGTTACGTGTAGAATGAAGGAGTATCATTACTCAGTGCGCAATTCGGTTTACTATTTCTTAGCAAAGATTAAAGTTCAACACTTTATGAGTTCTTAGCACACTCGTTTCGTTTAATTTTGTAGTTTAACTTTTATCTTTTCTTTTTTTAAATCTTTATTCACTTTTTTTTCATATTAATCATAATGAGTTTCAGTATGTCTACTTTTGATGGGGGCATGGGTCAAAGCAATGATCGTCTGAGCGATATTGGTAAATATACTTATCTTTATACTTTATTCATGTGATCTAGCCATTGTCAAATGGAGTGGAGGACATTCCGCTTGTATTGACGAGTGACAACGAGTCAAATTTCGATATGGGTGAAAATGATTATCTTCTTCGTGCTCAAGATTTAGTTTCAAGCCGAAACCGTGGATTGAATAACTTTTTCTGTTGCCTATGTTATTGCATAAGGAATATCTTCATGACGTATGTTTATTTCTCGTTTCGAGGAAAATGTTATTATTTATGGTTTTGATTTGCAGTTGCTGTGGATCACTTGGACGGAAATTATGTGGTGAACGAGAATATAAATCAAGGACGATTTGGATTGGGACGAGGTCGAAGGAAAAATTTCCGCGAAATGTCATTAGAAATCAGAAATATAATTTTTTTACATTTTTGCCATTGGTAATAATAGGACTAAATTAAATATTTATTTTAAAATTTATCTTTTAATTACATTTTAGGTATTATTTGAACAATTTAAGTTTTTTCTTAACCTGTATTTTCTCGTCATGGCACTGTCTCAATTTATACCCAAAATTCAAATTGGATATTTGTACACTTATTGGGGACCTTTAGTAAGTTGAAGTTTATAATTCAAGGCAAATTGTTAACGTTTTTTTAAACAGGGCTTTGTTTTGGCCGTTACAATTCTTCGCGAGGCTGTGGATGATATTAGACGTTTTCGAAGAGATAGGGAAATCAATTATCAATACTATAAGAAATTAACACCAAATGGAAATACTAGGATTCCAAGCTCAGATATCAGAGTTGGTGATTTGATTATTGTTGAAAAAGTAATATACTTTTAACTAATTCTATTTAATATATTTATTTAATTAGTTTTTTTTTAAATTTTGTCTAGAATCAAAGGGTTCCTTCAGATTTGGTATTGTTAAGGACAACTGAAGAGAATGGTTCATGTTTTATTCGTACCGATCAATTAGACGGCGAAACTGATTGGAAATTAAGACTTGCTTTAGAAATGACTCAGAAACTTGCATCAAATGATGTAAAAGTGTAGGATTTTTATATTTAATTTACTAATTAGTTAAATTTGTCTTAATTCCAGGATTTATTCAAAATGGAAGCATCTGTTTATGTTGAAAAACCTCAGAGAGACATTCATAGTTTTATTGGAACTGTCACAAGGGTAAGATTAACCTTTCTTTTAAGTAATTGTATTACGATATCTACTTAAATTTAGCACGACGAAGAGAGAATTGAAGATCCACTTAGTATTGAAAATACATTATGGGCCAATACAGTACTCGCATCTGGCTCAGCAGTGGGTGTTGTGATATACACTGGGTTGGAAACTAGAAGTGTAATGAATAATTCTCAGCCCAGGAGTAAAGTAATGAAACTTTTGAACCAAATTTTAAATATGCTAAAATAATATTATTTAATTAGGTTGGCTTATTAGATATTGAAATTAATCAACTTACAAAAATTCTATTTATCAGTGTATTAGCATTGGCATTAGTAATGATTATTTTAAAGGTAAGCTTCAATTAGTTCTTTATAAAATTTTAAATTAAATTAATCGTGAAAAACATTTTTATTTTAGGGTTTTCAAGGTGATTGGTATCTTTACTACTTTCGATTTCTTTTACTTTTCTCTTACATTATACCAATAAGCCTTCGTGTGAATCTTGATATTGGAAAAATTGTGTATTCTTGGATGATTCAAAGAGATAAAAACTTGCCTGGGACTGTGGTACGCAGCACAACTATACCAGAAGAACTCGGTCGTATCGTTTATTTATTATCCGATAAAACAGGGACTCTTACTCAAAACGAAATGGTGATTATTAGTGTTAAATTAGTGTATTATAATATTAAATTGCAATTTTTTTTAGATTTTTAAACGATTGCATGTCGGTACTGTTTCTTTCGGTTCCGATACCTTCGACAAAGTAGCAGATTATATCAAAAAGGCTTACGCACAGTCTCCTGGGACAGTACAAACTGCTCAACCTAAAATGCGAAAATCAGAAATGATTCGTGTCTTAGAAGCAACAAAGGCTTTGGTTCTTTGTCATAACGTTACTCCCGTCCGAGAAGAATCGACAAACGGTGGTGGAGATGTTAATAAAATTGCTGCTAACAATGTCGTGTATCAAGCATCGAGTCCGGATGAAGTTGCACTTGTATCGTGGACTGAAAGTGTTGGTTTAACTTTGGATAAGCGAGAACAATCGTCGATGGATGTTCGAACACCACAAGGTACAATTCTGAGCTTTGAAATTCTTCAAATTTTCCCTTTTACATCGGAAACAAAGCGAATGGGAATTATTGTCAAGGTAAAATTATTTACTTATTTATTATGTAAAATTTTTAAAATTTTTATCCTTTATAGGATAAGCAAACTGGAGAAATTACATTTTATTTGAAAGGAGCTGATGTTGTAATGTCTACAACTGTTCAATACAATGATTGGCTGGATGAAGAGGTATTAAAATGCTTAAAATATTTTTTCTAATTTTATTTATTCCGATTATTCTTCTTGTTATTTGACTTTTAGTGCGGTAATATGGCACGGGAAGGTTTACGAACATTAGTGGTCGCAAAAAAGATATTAACCGAAGAGCAATATCAAGATTTTGAGGTCATTTGGTTTTAATTTTAATTAAATATGCTTTAATAATACTTAAAATATTCCACTGCTTTTAGACGCGTTACAAGCAGGCAAAAATAAGCAAACAAGATCGAGCACCTAAAGTAATTGCCGTTATAGAAAGCTTGGAACAAGATATGGAATTATTATGTTTAACTGGAGTTGAAGATAAACTCCAAGATAAAGTTGGCCGCACATTAGAATTACTAAGAAATGCAGGAATCAAAGTAAATTAACAATTAACAAACAAAAAACATGCGATTTCCTATTTAATTATTTCGTTTAGGTTTGGATGTTGACTGGTGATAAACTTGAAACCGCTACATGCATTGCTAAAAGCTCGCGACTCGTTTCACGCACACAGTCCATCCATATATTTAAATCCGTCACCACGCGAACTGAAGCTCATCTCGAGTTGAATACATTTCGCCGTCGTAATGACTCCGTTCTTATAATCAAAGGCGATTCACTCGAGGTGTGCTTACGCTTTTACGAGCTTGAATTTATGGAATTGGTTTGTCAATGTCCTGCTGTCGTTTGCTGTCGTTGTTCACCAACTCAGAAAGCTGAAGTCGTACGTCTGTTAAAACAACACACAGGCAAACGTACATGCGCTATAGGTAAGTCAATGATTGCAATTGGTTTTTTGGAATGTTTAAGTATATTTTTGTAGGTGATGGTGGTAATGACGTAAGTATGATTCAAGCAGCTGATGCAGGAGTTGGGATTGTAGGAAAGGTAAAAAGAATTAAATTATTTTTCGGAAAATGGATGTTTAATTATTTATTTGTAGGAAGGACGACAAGCTTCTTTGGCCGCTGATTTTTCAGTTACTCAATTTAGTCACATTGCCAGATTGTTGCTCGTGCATGGACGTAACAGGTAATGTATTAATATAACTTAAAACAATTTATTGCTAACGGATTTTAATATCATAGTTACAAACGATCTGCGTCATTAAGTCAATTTGTTATCCATCGGGGATTAATTATAACAGCGATGCAAGTGATTTTCTCTTCGGTGTTTTTCTTTGTTTCGATTTCGCTATATCCCGGTTTTCTAATGGTTGGGTAAGTTCTATTTTGTATTTTGGAACTTATTTTTGATAGATTTATGTATTTTACAGTTACGCAACCGTATATACAATGTTTCCGGTGTTTTCACTTGTTCTGGATAAAGATGTAAATGCGACCACTGCCATCGCTTTTCCAGAACTTTATAAAGATTTAACTAAAGTAAGTTCAGTTTTCACAATTGTTAATTACTGAAAAAATATATTTTAATCATTGTTTTTAGGGTCGTTCTTTATCATATAAAACCTTCTTCATGTGGGTGCTTATTAGCATTTATCAAGGTATGTTTTAAAGTATTAAAATAAAGCACTTTTATTCGTAACAAACAATGTTGCAGGAGGGATATTAATGTACGGTGCATTATTATTGTTCGACGAAGAATTTATTCACATTGTATCAATTAGTTTTACTGCACTCATTATTACGGAATTGTTAATGGTGGCTTTAACCGTACGCACATGGCATTGGTTGATGGTTGTTGCCGAATTATTTAGTCTAATTGTTTATACGCTCTCATTGTTTTTACTCGATGGTATCTTTGGTAAGTAAAATTTTATTTTCTTTTAATTTAAATAATTATTTTCTGTAAAAACATACATTCATTTTGTTTAGATACTCATTTTATAGTATCGTGGGAATTTCTGTGGAGAGTTACGGCTATAACTTTGGTTAGTTGTTTTCCACTGTATGTCATAAAATTTTTGAGAACCAAATTTTCACCGCCCAGTTATTCAAAACTGACATAAATTTTTTGCTTTTATTTACAAAAGAGCATAATCTATAATTTACATTGTAAAGAAATAAATTATTAAAAAATATAATTTTTTTTTGTATCTGATATTAATGTTACTTTAATCTTGCAATTGTTATCAATTTATTTATCTAATGTTATACTTATTTGAACAGTAAATTTTCCCATGTTGTCTTTTCAATTAATCAAAAATGCCACCGAAATGGTTAAGTTGTATTACCCATTGGAGCAACCAACAAATTATAGTACATTTCTTATGTATTTTACTCGGCATCAATTCCCTGATAGCTACAAATGGTCTATGGGTTGAATTACCATTAATGGTTTCGTATCTACCGGAAAAATGGGAATTGCCAGCATATCTAACGGTTATAATTCAAACTGCAAACATTGGACCCATTATATACGCTTCGGCTAGGTTAAAGTAAGCTTAAATTATTAAATTCCAACATTATCATCACCTTTGAGACTTCAATGTTAAATTCCAGGTGGCCGAGGCAAGTGACGGAAATTCGTGTTATTTATGGAATGTTAGCGACTGGTTGCGTTTCATCTTTTCTTATGATTTGGTTCTGGCCAATTTCTCTTTGGATTTTCAATGCTGAAAGAAGTATCCCTTTATTTGTATTGACATTTTTCTTAGCATTAGTGGATAGTTTATCATCGCTCGTTTGCCTTCCATTCATGGCAATTCTTCACAGTCGCTACATTACATCTTACATGATAGGCGAAGCATTGAGTGGATTTTTACCCAGTTTGATGGCTTTGATACAAGGTGTTGATGAATACACCAAATGTAATAATGTATCTGTATTCAACATAGCGTTAAATCAGTCCGAGTTCATTTTAGAACCCGCCGATTCGAATCCCAACTTCTCTCCCGAAGTATTTTTTGGATTTTTATGCTTTATGATGATGCTAAGTAGTGCTGGTTTTATAATGCTTAATTACTTACCAGCAGCTAGAAGCGAATATGTAACGACTAAATCCGAAGAAGGAACTATTCAAGAAAAAACTTCTCTCGATTGTTCAGCCGGCAAAAATGGGCAAATTAAGAAAACGACAATGTTGTTATTAGCATTGCAAGGTTGGGTAAGTGCATTGGGCTATGGAATTTTTCCTTCGATTCAATCGTTTTCGTGTTTACCGTATGGAAGTGTGCCGTATCATTATGCTGTCGTATTGGGCAGTGTTGCTACACCCGTTGCCAGTATTATTGCTGTTTTAATCCCTTTTAAACAAGAAAGAGTTGTTTGCTTACTAACTTTTGTAGCAACCTTAATTTCGGGTTATTTATTGATTACTGCAGTTTACAGTTACTCTCCACCAATGGTTGGTACCGAAGTAGGAAATAGTATAATTGTAATAATTAATAATTTTATTTTTTAATTTTATTTATAGTTCAATTTTTTTGTTTCTTTAGGTGTTGAGTTGGGTTTTATTTACTGGTCTTTTCGGTTACATCAAAGTCATAATAGCTGCAATGTGTAGGGACATTGGTCACAAAGCTCTTCTTTGGTGCGGAATTTTGACGCAAGGCGGTTCTGCTGTTGGAGGTTTTGTTATGTTTTTGCTTGTATCTGTATTTAAGTTATTTTATGAGAAAAAGGATTGCTGAAGTTAAAAATTATTTTTTTAAAACTTAGCAAAGAAAGAGTCAAAGTATATTTTGATATGTTTCAAGTTCAGTATTTAAAAATTATTATTTACTTCTAATGTCAGTTGTAGAATTACTTTTATTTCTTTAAGGACACTCGGTTAACATCAAATGTTTCGCTATCTAAGATCGTGTAATTGAATTTTCTGAATTTAGTTGGATCTTTCAAAATTGT
>JAQFZU010000993.1:0-16785 GCA_034696185.1 Henia vesuviana | reverse complement strand
AACCTAGCAGCGCACTCTCCTGACGCATGACGGATGCAAAACGCATGGAAAAACGCATGCATGTGAACTAGGCTTAACAGAACACTTAACATAAGATATAAGACACACATTAAAACTTAACACAATCCAGTATTTTAAACAGTCCAATAAATAAAATTATATGCTAAGTTGGGAACCAGGAATCTCATTCTTTGGAGAACTTCGTAAATTCCGAGATAAGTATCGGGCTGAAGTGTGTCTCATTGTCACTGTAGACAACTTCTGGTGTTCCAAATCTTGGAAGATCGACTTTAAATACATTATGACTTCTGATTCCTTGAGACTTCTTAATAATGCAATTTCTGAGTAGTAATCTGCAACAAGAAAGTACCATGACTTTTCTAAGTAGAACAAATCCACGGCAATCTTTTGCCACAGCCATTGAGGAAATTTGAATGGCATTAATGGCTCATATCGGTTAGTTGATTCCTGAACGCAGATTAGACCTGGTCACCAAATTGATTCCCACAAATTTGGTTATGCCCAAGTGTCCTTCATGGATCATATCGGCTCGAAGTCTGGATAAGATAATAATACAGGACACTTTTGTAAGAAATTTTTTCTCTATCGCTATGTCCACAAATTATATTATATTGCATGATATTGCATTGAATTATATTGCAAACACAATTCTGGTAAATAGTTTCTAAATAAAATTTAAAACTCAAATCAGTTGCAATAACACATGAACTGTTTTAAACCTGTATGTATAGAATAACAGATATTTTAATGGAAAAATAAAATGTTATAATTTTAATGCAATTTTTATCAAAAAATATTATAAAACTAAATTAAGCCAGAATAAACTAAGTAAGAGTTACAAATAATTATTCTTTGATTTTCCGATATAATTATCAATATTTGTAAATAAAAATTATTCACAATTAAACTGCAATTTAAAAAATTACAACTTTTCAATATCAAATCACCAAGTATTGCATTTATGCTCAGAATTCATTCGAGATGAAGAACAACAACTAAATGCATGAGAGAATTCTGGAATCTGTGAAACAACTTGATTAACCCTAAAGAAAAAATATAGGATCATTGGATAAATAATGTTTTAAAATCTGATGTAAAATCTACCTTAATCGATTTGGTGAAAATTTATTTCCATCTAATTCATCAGAAAAAATTTCTTGCTTCAATTCAGAACATAAAGTCTGTTAATAAATATAAATGTAAATATTTAAAAAATACCAATTTAGAATAACATAATTACTTGTCCATAACTAAGAAAAAACAATTGCTTTTTCGTCAATTCCGGAAAAGCAGGAAGATATTTTTCTTCTGAGTGTTTTGATTCCCAATTTACAAAACTCTATTAGTTTAAAATAATTTTAAAAAATTTCTTTGCAAAATGTAAATTTAAAAATACATTATACGCAAGTGTTAATCCACCAATGTCAGCCATGTTTTCATCTTGAGTGGTTAAGGCATCAAAATGTATTCCATTCTCAGTCTCATCATCATCTATATTCTTTAAACATAAATTGAAACTAGATTATTAAAGAATATAAATAAAATTAATCATATTTTTAAAAATGTACATTCATAGTTATCATGTTTTTGGAATACTCATTTATAATACAATTTTGATGTTTTTCATACTTTTCACAGGTGTAATTACTCCACCAATTTGGTGAAAATTGTGGTAATGCTAAAATAAAAATCTCTTTTATTATCAATCATTTTTTTCAAATGAAATAAATACCCCAATTTTTGTTTACAATATCAGCATTTTCAAATCCTTGTATTATTGCCCTACCCATTAACCATCCAATAGCACCAAAGTTTAATGACCTAATTATCAAATTTTTTAGAAATTCTATTCATTTCATACAAATTCATATATATTATCAAAACTTACATAAACTGTTTTGAATCAAACGTTGGTTCGGTTAGAAAATAATAAGGTATAACTGGAAAAACAATTTTTTTATTCTTTGTTATAAAATGGTATTATATTTACCTAAATACTTTCTTGACAATGTAATAAATGGTGCACGTTGTTCGTAATAGTGTAACCTTTGCCTACAAAATTAAATTTCAAATGGTAAAATAAGGTTTTTGTTATTTTTAAATCCATAAGTTACCAATCTACTGTCACTTGGCCTTTTAGTAATTTTATTGCTAGAATATTATGAAAAGCAACTGATTTCAAAATATTATAGAAAAAATCAGATTTCAAAATCATAAGCTAAAAATTAAATTAAAGTTAAAAAAATTATAATGGTAAATTAATATCATCACTACATACTCACATTCAGATAATGCTGAATCACTTTTGAACTGTTTATTCCAAAAGGAAATTTCTCAAAAATTAAAACTTTCTTAACCTATAAATAAATTGTGGAAAATTTAAGTTTTGTAATTTTCATTTCATCACATCAATTTACGTTTTCTTTAGTTTTTTGTTTTGATTTTTCATCCATCCAATCATAATCATTTATTCTTGACAAAAATGTTTCTTTCATGTGTTTAAAATATATTTTTATATTTTCAATTTCATTAGTTGAAACAAAATTGTCAACATATAGTGCTCCAATTCCAATTGGAAATAGTTTTTCTACTTCTTTTATGCAAAACTCCCATCGACTTTCAGCTTGTGTCGATCCTGAACCAATCATCAATAATTAATTACAAACTTTTAACTAAAAAAAATAAATTTTAATACCTGTTAATGCATTTTGGAAGTTATCTAGCAACGTTTGGAAATCTTTCGACAAGTATGGAGAGTATTGGCGAACTAAAAGCCATATTATGTAATTATTCAAGACTCTGTAAGAAACAAAATACATTCATAACAATAATGTAAATAACGATATAAATAATAATACTGATATGTAGCGCTCGAAATTAAGTTTGAAACTTCTTCTAGGTATGTTTTATTTCCATAAATCATTGTTGTATCTGTGATTGTAAATCCTGGAAAAGCAGTATTTAAATATTCAATCCAATCTATCTACAATTGAATTAAATATCATGAGATTTAATTTTAGGCATTTTTCTTTTTCATTTGTTAATACTTGGCGGCTGATTGAATTTAATTCAGCTACTGTCATCATTTCTTGTGGATAGCGCAATCTGGTTCGATAGTCAATATCAGGAAATATCTGAAAATTAAAACGAACATGAATTAGAACAGGATTTAAATTTGGAAAATCTATAAAAAAATTTGCATAATTTTCTTTTTTTTTTTCAACATATTACCTGTGCTAATCTTGTTTCAAAAGAAAAGACTTGATCAGCAAATATTTTTGCATTTGTCCCTGTTGCTCCAAAAAGTACAGCTGAATCATGCATTAGACTTTTATACGCTTTGACAACCTGTGGAATATAAACAATTTAAATTCACTAATAATAACCACAACAAATAAAATTTACCTTATCAAAATGAGCTCTAAAGTAGTATTTTTTATTGGGAAGACCAAATCCAGATGGCATGATCTGTAATTGGATAATGATAATACTAAAAAATTAATAATAACAATAAAACATCAATAACTAATCTTCACAAATGATCATACTGTTTACACCCATTGATTATATTGGCAAAGTTACAATTTTATTTAATTTATAAAATTGAAATGGAGATGGATGGAACTTTGCCAAAAAAGCTTCGAAATCAAGGGCATAAATTGGTTTCAAATTTCACTTACTCAGCAGAGTTTCATAATACAATGATTTGCTAGTATGTTACATTTTGTTTGATCTTACAAGATAAAAATATCTACAAGGTTGGCTGAATTATAACAAATATTATAAAAATTGGTAATTCAAAATTTAATTAAAAATTGTGAAATTTGTAAAACTCATTTTCTATTTAAAAAGCAACTCACCTCGATTTTAGCCAAATTATCATTAACAGATACAATAGGTTTGAAAAACGGATTAACATCATACTCAATATGCAATCGCCTTATAATGTAATTGTTATTCCATTGACTGATTATAAATGTCCCAAGCACGTTCCATCCGTATAACTGATCGATAATTGTTCTTAATGGCCTTATACTTGCAGCTTCAATACTCTCCATATTCATACAACTTGAATAAAAATTCTTCATTTTCCATTCGACTGAAGTAACATTAGTCATGTATGGCAATGTATTTAGTAAATCTCGAATTTTTGCATAATAATCTCTCATTAATTGATCCAATTGAGTTACACGTCCTGATGTTGCTATTGCATAATTATTTTCTTTCATTTGTTTCCACTTCCCGCACGAAAATTCGTAAAAATCTTCACATGGGTTCACAGTTTGGTCCATTTTTTCAACAATATTCGCACTCGTGCGAAGACATTCGGGTGTTTTGCAAATATTCGAGTTATGTTTCTGATTGAGTGCCAAAGTGATGGCTAATGCGATTATAATAATTAGTAATATTATAAATGCAATACCAAGAGCAAGTAATAATATGAGTCCACGCCATGTAAGTCCCAAACAAGCAAACTTACGCTGTATTTTATCTTGAACTTTATCATTTTCCTGGTAGATTTTCTCGGTTTCGTCCCTTTCGTCCTGTTTCGGGACAAGTTTGTGATGGCGTGTGTTATCACTCATTTCGGATATTTATGCGCATAACGTTGAGAAACAATGGCATGTAATATAATTCTAAGTTTCTTGCAAAGTGGGCGATCATTAGCCACTATTTTGAACTTTGAAATGTTAACAGGTAACCCAGCCCAATTGGAAACAGTGACGTCATTTGAGGTATACTCATCGTTCCGTTTTAGCTAGTTTGGTTTTTACATTTTAGTTTTGGTTCGCTTGATTGGGTTATGTTGATTGCATTTTTTCTGGTCGACATTTGTTAAGGGAAAATAATAAATTATAATATTTATAACATTTCTAGAAGAAATATTTTATTTCTGTTATAATAAAATGGTTATCTTGACCATCAGGTTAAAGTAATTTAAATTTTATTGTTTAAATCAAAATGAAAAATAAATGTAAGTTTAGACTACTCTATAAATTTTAATAACAAAACTTTTTTCCAAACTTTCGTTTTATTAAAGTTGGCAACAGATGGCATTCGTTATGGTAGGCAAATGCTTGGCAAATCTTTAACTATTTTTGATTGTCTTCCTTGTTTTAATGTAACTTAAATAGATTTACATTTAAAACAGTTTTTTTTAAATGATTGACTACTTGTTAATGCACAACCGTTTAATAATCGCGGAAAAGTTTAAAAGATAATTATGAGAACAAAGATTATGTAGTTTTGATCTTTATTCATTTCCTAATCCAGCAAAAAATTCCTCACTAATTTCGCAATTGCTATTACCAGAAGTAAATAAAGCTAGAAATCTGCCATTCAACTATTAGTTAGCATTGATTCTAACAAAATTTCACCTTTTACACCTCTCTAAAATATGATGACTGAATTTGAAAACTCATTTAGCACCACTATTGAGAAAATAAAGCAACTCCGATTCATTTATTTCTGCTATTACCTAGAAGTAATTATTCTTAATCTCCATGGGTGAAGATATTTTGATCTTTCGAAATCAATTTGAACATGGAGATTATATGTGTCGAAAAACTTTTTTTTTCTTCAGTTTTATTGATTGGAAAATCTCGATTGCCAAACAATATTTGTAAAGTAATAAAAGACATGTCTAAATTCCTCGAACTGTCGTAATTATCTATGGTGTCAATTTGCACATTGCATTTATCACTTCTGTTTAATAACTCAGTAAGGAATGATCTAGAAATAAAATTAAATATTTTTATTAAAACCTTAACTTCAAAGAAATCAGTTGAGTGGGTTATCAATTTGAACTTTATTAAAAATAATTAAATTAAAAAAAATTAGGCATCAGTTTTATAAAAGATTAAAATCTTAATAAGCCTAATTTAATATAATTACTTCACGGCAAATTAAATTAAAATTGAAAAAAACGAGCAATGACGTGATCTCATTCATGCGGAATAAACTTAAGTTCCTGCAATTTCGTCAATATCAATGAATGAAATATCCGAGAATAAAGTTGCTAACAATGTGGAACTAATGACGGCACAAACTCTGCTTGCGTCAATTTTCAATTCATCAATTATTTTTATTCGATAGTCACATTGTATAAATTTATAAAAATATTTAAAAGAAAATTTCTATTACGTTGCATAAACGAAATAGTTAAATATAACTAGAAAGTGCTGGATTGTCTTAATTCTTGCGATAAAAAAAATTTAGTTTGCTTTAAGGTTACCTTGGAGCTAAATTTAACTGATGAATTAAATTTTTGTAAAAAGTTGAGACAAATTTAACTTTGCAATTTTTAAATAAATTTTGAAGATAAACTTCAGATGGAAAACTCATTGGCAATTTAATAGAATTTGTACCCAAAAACTAGTTTTTTTAATACAATTATAAAAGTATTTTTAATCATCAAAACTATTGCTGAATAGTTAACTGTTAAAATTCATATTTAAATAAAATTAAAAAAAAAACTTTTTCTGTGGAATTTTATGATTTAATCTTTTTTCTTTGAATTGTAACACACATAAACTTTACAAAAAAATATTTATAAAATTCATATTTGGCTGATTGCCTTGGTTGATTTTGTTGAAATAAATAGAATTATAATTAGTGATATTTAATATGAATAAATAAATGTGGTTTTATCTCTCTGAAACCTGTTGAATGCAGTTTTATACCAAAATGAAGTAGAACTCTATGGAAAAAAATATTTTTCCATTATAAAGTTACTTGATGCGTACTATACGAATTGCCTTTTTGTTATAGCTTGCATCAATGTAAAAATAATTGTAGAATTTAGAATTTGTTATATTGCACACGTAGAATGTACATAAAACAAAAAAAAATTCTTCTAAGTTCATTTATATGTAAGTTTTAGGAAAATATATATAAATGAATTTGTTTTTCAAGTTATAAAATATCAATTACATACATATCTGTATGCTATTAGATTATTGTGTTTTCGTGGAATTAATAAAAAATTCCTTTCTAAAAAAAGCAATATCACAAACATTTCTTCATTGCAGTCACATCCCATTTCTGTTATGCAATCAACATCAATAATTTCCACAGCTTTCATTATATTTCAATATAAATAAGAAAAAAAATCATCAATCCCAATTGAGGAAAAAAATTCCTTTTCAACTAAAAAGAACATTGAGTTTAACTCCTGTTTTTGTATACCTGTGGGCGGTCTTAAGCTTTTCTCAGAAGAAAGAATTTTCAAAGATGACAACAGCCTTTCAGTTCATGTTTCAATGTTCCAGGAAGAAGCTTTAAGCAACAAAAAAAATATTTTGAATGCAATGCATGGATCAGTTCACTTAATAAATGTAGCTGTTGTAAATTCAATAAACAACTATTAAATTTAAATGAATAAATTACATGTAATGTGATTTATGAATGATACGTTTTTTCCTATCTTTTTTATACTTCGTTTTTTGTCCACATTCACCCGCAGGAAATGCAGACATTTGTTTTCTTAGAAGGGCATTCGAAACAAAGGGTTAAATTAAATCATATTCCTAGAAAAATAAGGGAAAAAGTAAAAAAAAATTATATTGTAATATTTAAAGGCGTGGACCACTCGCACACATTCCATATGCTTTGTAATCTCGAAACAAACCTATTAGTTACGAAATGCATTAAATCATAATGCTAAAACAAATAAAACAATAGATAAACAGATATAAAATTCAAAACTGAATAGAGTTCACTACCCCAAGGTTAAAAGGCTTATTTTTGCTTAAAAAGTCTAGAAAAAAAATCCATTAACTACTTCTGGAATGGCAAAAAATATTCTAGAGTTCGTTTATCCATTCCTGGACAAAACCGAGCTCCGATTGGTCCATAGGAGTTGCTTGGCGCTCAGTCACCTCATCTTACGTCTGAATGTTAAATCGAGTGTACGTTAAACAGTTCGGTCATGTGAATGAGAGCACAACTGAAAATACGAAATGACGTAAATAGGTGGGCGTGGGTATACCATATACGGACAGAGTCCCAGGAACGAGATCGAGATTAACCTCGATCGCATGGAGCCCCACCGATTCCCGGTAATAGACAGCCGCCATTTCTCATTTTCCCACTAAACGGTTAGTGAGCATTGCATTGCCAACTTCCAAGAAGAAAACGAGCGCAGCGCCATTCGCTCCATGTACTGTCGACACACGAAACGCCAACATCGGTGGCACAACTCACTCAACAGACCGAAATGGTTACCCGATGACGAGCGCCGAAAACGGCCCAAATGTTGACGACGGCATCGGCGGGCAAACCCGCCCCGTACTGTTCGGCAGCATTCGCATCTTCACCGACCTCGCCGTCGACAAGCCCAGATGAAAAGAACGAAATCTTGGCCCAGCCTGCTATGGAGTGCAGTCTCGATATGCAGCGCTTGACCGCGGCCGTGCGACGGCTGCACGCCTCCGGTTTCTATTACGAGGGTCTTGCGCTCGTCGATGCGGCGCAGTTGCTACACTCGAAACCCGTAGGAACGTTCCTTGTAAGAGATAGCACCGATCCTCGTTACTTGTTCTCGCTGAGTGTGCAGACGGAGCGCGGCCCGACCAATGTGAGGATCCATTACTTGAACGGCTATTTTCGATTGGATGCTGAGCCCAGTTTATTCGAAACGATGCCTACGTTCGAATGTGTGCTTTCGCTCGTTGATTATTACGTGCATTTAAGTAGCACAGATAAAGCGAAAAATCACGTTTGGCTCGATCAAAGTGGACGGCGCGATCTTCACATACGGTTGTGTATTCCGTTATACAGACACGTGGCGAGTTTACAACATCTGTGTAGGATTACGTTGTCCAAACATGTGCCGCAACATATACTTGGTCAATTGCCAGTACCGAGTAGTTTGACCGTTTATCTCAGGGATTATCCCTACTCGCAGTAAAATTTAACTTTTTATGCATTTTACGGCAGCTAATTAAAATCATTCCACGAGGTCCCAAAAGGCTCTTATGAATCACAAAATGGAGTTTTTTTTCATTGTTTTTGTGTTTTTTTTTAAATTTTTTTTTCTCGGTGTAAATTTGTAAAATGATTTTTCATGTATAATTTTAAGAACAAATATGAAAAGTGCATTAAATTAATTTTATTTATGTATTTTTATTGATGGTTTTTTTTTTTATTTTTTGGTTTTTGGTTGGATTTTTGATTTCCGCGAAAATTTATTGAATCGCGTGACCGGTTTCGTCATTGCCACGGAAGTTGCCCAAAGGTAACGTCATTTAAAGTTTTTTTTTAATAGTTATTTAAAAGGTTGTTCTATGTGATATAAAAATAAAAATCTGTACCTGAAAACATTTTGATTCGTGGAATTTGGCTTTGTTCTAATTACGTTTGTAAACAACGACGGGTCGCCGAGGAGACGTTTCTGAGAATCGGACGAAAGCCGCGAGCCAAACACGAGTCACGAAGCTCAACAAAACACCAAAATACCCGACCGTGTCAATGTACAACGCGTATTTTCCGCGAATCCATCATCAGTTTGCCTTTTCTTGGAAAATTGCATCGAACGGTTTTCAAGGCGGACAAAAACGATGTCAATTTATAATAAATAAAATAATTAATGTCGATAACCACACCTTTTGGCTTCGCATTATAAATAATTTGTATTTTAGATTGGTAACGGTTCAGTTAGAGTGTTAAAATAGTAACTGAAAAATAGCAATAGTTCAAATTAATTAAAAAAAAATTTTGTTTTTAAAATTTATAATTAAAAAAAAAGTTTTTTTTTAGTTATTTGCATATTCATTCTCATCACTCTCTCTCTCGTGATAAAATAAGAAAATTATATTTTATTTAATTTAATTTTAAAGTTGTGCGAAATTTAAATTTTTTTCTAGTCGGAGTATCTATTTAATCCTTTAATTAAAAAAAAAATTTCAGGAATTCCTATACACTCATCATTGATGTTGATGTAATTGCAGAAACTGTGTTTTTACCAAAATGATGAACTCGGATGTTAATTACTATTACCAAAAAAATTTATAAGTTTTAAATAATAAATGGCTTTAAGTAAACATCTGATAATGTTGATAATCTGATAAAATCTGACAATCTGATAAAATAAAAAATCTTAAAATTCTGCTGAAATCAGTAAAATTAATGATAGATATAAAATACAATTCAACAAATTGTTCATCGAGTTTATTTGATAGTGATGTGCTGCCATCTATTCGCAGCTAAACTAGGAATAAAGTGGGCTTTTCGGCAATAGCACTTTATAATTCTACATAAGGCAAAAATACCAAATACAAATCCAGGCCTTAAATATTACTGTATCTAAAATCAGAAGAAAATGTAAAACAAGATTATAATTAATATTAATACTGTAATTTGATGACCAAAATAGGCGAGAATGAGTTGCCACTATAAATTTAATATACATAGTATGAGATTCAATAGTTGGTGTATTCTTAAATAATACCAGATGATAATTGACCATATTAATTCTAGTCATTTGAAAAAGGATATCTGAATCGATACAAAGACTCTTTGCTTTAAAAATCCTTAATTAACCATTTTTTCTGTTATTTGTACCCTTTTATAACAAAACCTATTCTAAATCACAGTTATAACATGGCACGAATAGTGATAGAATGATAAACTAACTGGAGAGTATGGCCAGATAGCAAATCAATGGTGATTTTTATGTTGATTTAATTTATTTATATTAAACTTATTATTATATTTTTATTTATATTAAACTTATTATTATATTTTTATTTATATTAAACTTATTATTATATTTTTATTTATATTTGTTCTATATATACTTAGATTTACATTTGATAATATTTTTTTTTTAATATCTTGTATCTACATTTTTTATATAACTCACAGGTGGCAGTTATGAACCATTACAATGATCTCATCTTAACGTTTATTGGCTGTTTCAATTCACTTTAAATTTAAACGACCTTTAAATTCAAGTTGTCTTAACAAATATTTCCTCATGGGACTATCTTCTGGGAGAGAAAAGGATCACTGGGATGATGAGACCCAACCAACTTAGAAACATCGTAATAATCACATTGTTTGGATTGTATGTGGAAACAGAAAAATTCCGTCCGTCAGGTGCGAGAACCTCTTATTTCAGGTAACAAAACTCAGTCGAGCCTCGTCATGGCGTTGCCCCGATGGCAACTCTTCCTGTTGTGCTTTCTTTCGATGTTATCAACTTGGTTAATCGGTGTAAACTGTGAAACTTTATTTGATGGGTTGGTAAATAAATAAAAATACCCAAAATTAATTATTTGATTTATACCATGGATTAATGATCATTCATCCGTGTCTATACTCTTCCCGTTCATTTCATATTGCATTTTAAATTTATTGATTAAGACATTGGTTTTATCTATAAAAAAAGATTTCTTAAACTTTTAATAACGGTTGTTCGTGATGTAATTTTTAATTAGTATTTTTTTGATGTTCATATTTATATTTGATAATATTTGTTTTTAAAGTAAAGTCCGAATGTAAATGCAAAAACCAGGATGACTCGTTATGTCGCATAACCGGACCAGTACATTAAGCTCCAACTACAATTCGTTTGGTCGACGCTCGACGGTCCTTCAATATTCGCTAGACAACTCCAGTTAGCTCATGAGGGGGGTTGGTTTTCTGTTTGTACCAACTCATACAAGTGTGTATTACATCGATATTGAATTAATTTTTTATTAATCATTACTTTATCTATATTTTATAAAAAAAAATTATAAACATACAGAAAAATCTCTGATTTATTCTATCAAAGATCTCGGAAGACCACGTGCTATCCCAGTTTCGTTGTTTTTGAATGATAAAAGTCTGTGTTTCATAAAAAAACTGAAAGTTTTATACTCACAATATTTTTTTAATTTCTGATTTCGTTTAAAATAAATGAAGAAATAGTCGTTGACCTTGGTATAAACATGAAATAGGAAACCATTTTTTTCTTTAATAATTGGATTTGATTTTAATGAGAATCAAAACAAATTAAGTTCATGGAATTTTCGATATTTAAATAGGAATGTATTTTATTATCGATTGCTTTGATGAAATAATTCTTGTGATTTCTGTAAAACTAATTTAAAATTTAATGCAAATAATTGTTAAGGTTATCTTTGCTGTGGTATCGTAAATCTTAATAACAGTTTACGAGACAAGAAAAATATAATAAATAAGTCATACGAAAATAATAATAAATTATTTGTATTTTTAGTTGGACTGAAGCGGATCTACTGTTGCGTGTAAAGAATTAGGATTTCGCGGTGGACAGTTTTTCAAGTGGTTTAATCATAATTCGGATTCGAGTTAATTTTTATATGAAAGTCCTCACTGCTATCCATCTTTATTATCACTTTAATCGTGTAGAAGCCATACTAAAAAATATGGGAGTTTGTTAGGATCTTTTTTATAAGTGAATAATTATCACTGTTAAGATAAAAAATAAATTGTAATTTTATTTCCGAAATAAATTAAAATTTAATTATTTATCAGCTGCATAAACTGATAAGAAAATTTATTGGAAATTACAGTTTAAAGTTTATAACATCTTTGTAAATATAATTTTATTATAGCAATTTACTGGTTTTGTGATATTGTAAATGAAAACTCTTTTTAGTATTAATATTAGATATAATATTGCATAAATGACAAATTGGATAAAATGACTTTCAACTATTTCTAAATAGCTCTTATTGCTGAAATAAAAAAAAGCATCCATATTTTTTCATGAATGATAAATAAGAATAAACTTTGATGGTTACTCATAGATTGAATTTGATTTATTGTAGTTAAAATTCCAACTGTAATTTATCTTTTTTAGTCATATTATTGCATCTCAACTCAAATGAGATATGCATATTCGGTCATCTCATTTTATGCATAATAATTGGTGCAAACTGCATATTTATTTCTGTCAATTAATTCTTACATATCATCCGATGAAAGCTCTAGTAGAGATAGTTTTATATCTTGCAATTACTTCCTTGAATCTACAAAGTTGTAAAAACCCTTCAGTAACCAAGTGTAGAAATATTCATGTGGCATTGAATAATATAATTATCGGAAATTGTGTACATGACTATAAACCACTTTTGAGATAGTAACAATATAGTCATTTAACCTTATTTCTAGTTAGTTGATATAGATTTCCAAATATTCTAAAATTTAAATTATAATTTGTGGTGATCCGCCCTTGTAAAAGCTCGACTCGAGCGTGAGAGTATCGTGTCCCCGATATTCTCGATGTTTACAACCTCTTTGTCGTGCGATTGATGAAAGAAAGGGGTTTACCTCCATGGTTGATGTTTTATCCATCTGTAAGTTTAGCGTTATATTGTGGTCCTAAGGATACGATTCAGCCACAGATATACAAATCTCTTTTTGAAGAACACAGAAGAATGTTTTCTTTATACACACCCATATATACTGATGGATCTAAGGGAAGGGATCATGTTGGTATAGGAATAGTTTATGATTGTAAAGCCATAGCTGTTGAGCTGCTCTCAGAAACTGGAATATATACTGCGGAAGTTTATGCCATTTTGGTCGCACTGACTCATGCTAAAAGATGCAAATTGAAACAAATTTGTATATACACAGACTCTTTAAGTTTTTTGAACTGTTTAAAGTCCCCTTACCAAATATCACATTATATTGTGTGGCAAATATTTGATTGTTTACATCGGATGCTGGATGCTGGACGAGGGCTATGATCATAGCCCTCGTCCAGCATCCAGCATTTCCTTCTATACCCAAGTACCCAAGTAAATTTAACATCGATGTTAAGTTTACTTGGGTACCGGGCCACATGGGTATAGAAGGAAATGAACTAGCAGATCAAGCTGCATGTTCTGCAGCCTTTAGACATGAACATTTTAAACTACCTTGTTATGATATTTTCTCTATTGTGACATTGGCTGTACGAAACTGCTGGCAGTTAGCATGGAACAATGAATTGAATAACAAACTTTTTATCATAAAACCAGAGTTGGCACTTTGGTTAGGTAATTTTAGAAAAAATAGGAGAGATGAAGTTATATTGTGTAGGTTGCAGATTGGACACAGTTTTTTAACTCATGGACATTTATTAAAAAATGAACCCATACCTTTTTGTGGTAGAGATGAAGTACCTATCACAGTTAAACATATTTTAACGGAATGGACAAAATATTCAATGCTACGATTGCAATGTTTTTCCACACTACTTTCTACAATGGTGGAAGTACTGGGTAGTAAAGCAAATTCTATGAACATGTTAAAATTTTTACAATGTACTGGTCTTAAAAACAATATTTAGTTTTGGAAAAAAAAAAAAAAAAAAAAGAAGGAAATTCACATTTGCTCATTTCAAATACGAAATCCTGGATATTTTAATTTTGGATGCAGTTGAGTCACGAATTTGGATCTTGATTTTAAATTGTGAAAATTTGGATGGGTAGTTGTGTGGTTTGATTGTTGATTTTGTGTTTTGTTTGGAAGAATTGTGTTGTGATGTTAGCTGATGTATGTGGAAGAAGTGTTATGTTGTGCTATGTTGTCCTGAGCGGTTGCGTATGGCTGCAGTAGCCGCTGGCAACCTAAAGCCAAAACCTACTACTACTACTATTCAACAATTGGCAACAATCATGCGATTATTTCTGGCAAACTCTCAAAACAAATTGCCTATCTTCTACAAAGGAAAAGAACTAAAGCTCACACAAAACATGCAGATGGAGACAGCGTTCTTTGCAAAACAAGACGTCTTTAATGTGTGACCAGTCGTCACTAGAGGGCAGTACGAATCCCCGATCCACGTGATCTCTGGGGCGCGTCCACTCGCACGACCTGGGGTGCTCAGCCACGAGGAACAGTCAGTCTGTAACCGTCTCTCTTAGCGATAGGATGGACGATGCAGATCTGGCTGTTCCTACCATCATTGCAATGGACGGGGCTGCCCAGAACGACGTGCTATGGGCGCGATGGTTGTGGCATGGTGGTTGAATGCATGTACGGCCACCCCACGTAGCTGGGATGTTGGTAGCAAAGTTATATGGCTGCTTGGCAATAGCTTCGGCTATCGCCACGGAGCTGGCGAACCGAGAGAGTAGATGGGAACGAGGCGGTGAGGTGCGTTGCGGCCAATATTACAATAAAGGCCTACACACACAAATGGTCACGCGTCTGTCCTCATTTATTCACATGTGGCGGTGGTTATGAATCCGTCGCGTTAGGGACCGTGTCTAGTCGACAGTGCAGTAACAACCGTCACAAATGATTAAGTCATGTGCAACACAAGAAAGATGCATTTTGTTCAGAAGCTTAAAAGCTTGTATCATTTTGGCATCCCAGTCTGTAACTGAAATCACAATCTTCTTTTCTAAGTGATAGTGGGAAATAATGTTCAGAAAGTTTGCTTTTATTTCCTAGCCTGAATATGGGTTTGAGAAGTGAGAAGTCACAAGAGAGTCCGATTTAAATTCCCATGGAAATTAATCCAATAAATGATGTATGTGATGTATGATAAGTAATTGTAATTATCAGTCCATGTCACAAGTTAAGCCAATGTGTATGGGAAGTATGTCCAGAACTGAGTCAAAATTCTGATTTGCACATAAATAAACATCACTTAATGCAGTCTTCATAACTGTCGATCGATTTGGCAATTTCTTTTCTTTGTTTATAATTTTATAGTCTCTGCAAAAGTCATTCAATGTGCTGTTTTCAACAATTTGCTATGGAATTAAAGTTCTTGCACAAAATAATGTAATTTATCTGGCTAATGGAAACTTGGCATCCTTTCAAGTTTGACCAATTTCGAGTGGATGAAGAGGAACTTCAGCTTGAAGCTTTAGTGGCGGCAGCTAATAACTTCAATATCAGGTGGCGGCAGCAGCAAATATTTGCCAAAAATCACTGGCTAAGGCCGCTAAGTTGCCAAAACTACCATGGCGCAGGTCTCTAGAAGGTGGTTCTACTTACTTGCTGACTCTTGGAGGATGTTAATAATTATAGGTGTTCAAAACACTTTCACACATTTGAAAAAATAAAGGAGAAATATATTTTAAACCAGAAAAAACAATTCTATATTGGGGATGGGGTTACCCCAAATTGTTGAACCTTCAGGCAATTGCCTTGTCCCCTAGGCAATAGTGACAGCTAGCCCTGTTTATATTCATATAAATTTTAATACTATAGTTGTTTCTGATACATGCTTTCCTAAATTTCCTCAGAAAAATTGGCAAAAAACCAACCAAAACCAAACATGAATAGTATTTCACAGGATACTCTTTTTCAACCCCCAAGAGGCTGAAAATAAAGAGAAGAAAGGAGACCAGAAATAACACATTACCTCAAACTCCACAAATGACCAACGAAACACAATCTCAAAACCCAGGACGATGCCAGGATTACAACCTAAGGGACAAATTGGCTGATCAAAGACGAAAAAGTCATCAGAAACTAACAGCTAAGGAAAGCATGTTGCAGATAAGTGACAACTAGAGGCCAAAATGCAAACTATGTATAATCTCACTGACCATATGGGTCAAATAGCAATTAACTGGTCAGTTTAGTCCACGGTATAAAAATTTCTACACTGCGAAGGAAGACAGCAAAAAAAATAAGAAAGGAAAAGATTTGTTACTAGGCAAGGTTATTACTAACAATCATTGTGGCTAATTTAAATAATCATAAAAACTTGGTAGGTAGGTAGGTATTTTGCTTAAGGTCGCCAGCGGCTACTATGGCCATACGCGACCTGTCGCAAACTTAAAA